>OZ025241.1:11659501-11772427 GCA_964019155.1 Osedax fenrisi | reverse complement strand
TAACCCTATTTAGGTTCTGGTTTGAACTTCCTCGTAACGTTTTCTTAGAGAATGCGATATTATATTCTATTTATAGGGAGGATAGTTAATGCTTATGCAATGTACACATAATAATAATGATAATATTGATATAAATACATATATGTATAAATATAAATATATATATATATATTTGTATGTGTGTGCGCGTCGCACAATCTACGTATGTGTGATTACCATATTGAAATTTTGTATTATTATTATTATTATTATTATTAGTATTATTATTATTAAAACATTTGTGTTACAATTAAGTGAACTTCTCATTATACAATGCACTACGGTGGGTGGGGTGAGCCCTCATGTCTGACCCATGACCACACTACAATGGCTAACGTTCACAGGTTTCTCCTATGTGAGGCTGGGTACATATGCAACGCCACTTGTTACCCTGTCTGTTGATGTACAACTGTCCGTTGTTACGGCATACCTTATCGTACCAGTTCTTCATCGGTGACTTCACTGTGTGGGCGAGTGTTCTGTTAGTCTACTACTACTACTATACTACTACTACTACTACTACCTGACTACTACTACCTGACTACTACTACCTGACTACTACTATTTGACTACTACTACCTGACTACTACTACCACCTGACTACTACTACCACCTGACTACTACCACCTGACTACTACCACCTGACTACTACTACCTGACTACTACTACCTGACTACTACTACCACCTGACTACTACTACCACCTGACTACTACTACTACTACTACTACTACTACTACCACCTGACTACTACTACCACCTGACTACTACTACCACCTGACTACTACTACCACCTGACTACTACTACCACCTGACTACTACTACCACCTGACTACTACTACCACCTGACTACTACTACCACCTGACTACTACTACCACCTGACTACTACTACCACCTGACTACTACTACCACCTGACTACTACTACCACCTGACTACTACTACCACCTGACTACTACTACCACCTGACTACTACTACCACCTGACTACTACTACCACCTGACTACTACTACCACCTGACTACTACTACCACCTGACTACTACTACCACCTGACTACTACTACCACCTGACTACTACTACCACCTGACTACTACTACCACCTGACTACTACTACCACCTGACTACTACTACCACCTGACTACTACTACCACCTGACTACTACTACCACCTGACTACTACTACCACCTGACTACTACTACCACCTGACTACTACTACCACCTGACTACTACTACCACCTGACTACTACTACCACCTGACTACTACTACCACCTGACTACTACTACCACCTGACTACTACTACCACCTGACTACTACTACCACCTGACTACTACTACCACCTGACTACTACTACCACCTGACTACTACTACCACCTGACTACTACTACCACCTGACTACTACTACCACCTGACTACTACTACCACCTGACTACTACTACCACCTGACTACTACTACCACCTGACTACTACTACCACCTGACTACTACTACCACCTGACTACTACTACCACCTGACTACTACTACCACCTGACTACTACTACCACCTGACTACTACTACCACCTGACTACTACTACCACCTGACTACTACTACCACCTGACTACTACTACCACCTGACTACTACTACCACCTGACTACTACTACCACCTGACTACTACTACCACCTGACTACTACTACCACCTGACTACTACTACCACCTGACTACTACTACCACCTGACTACTACTACCACCTGACTACTACTACCACCTGACTACTACTACCACCTGACTACTACTACCACCTGACTACTACTACCACCTGACTACTACTACCACCTGACTACTACTACCACCTGACTACTACTACCACCTGACTACTACTACCACCTGACTACTACTACCACCTGACTACTACTACCACCTGACTACTACTACCACCTGACTACTACTACCACCTGACTACTACTACCACCTGACTACTACTACCACCTGACTACTACTACCACCTGACTACTACTACCACCTGACTACTACTACCACCTGACTACTACTACCACCTGACTACTACTACCACCTGACTACTACTACCACCTGACTACTACTACCACCTGACTACTACTACTACTACTACTACTACTACTACTACTACTACTACTACTACTACTACTACTACTACTACTACTACTACTACTACTACTACTACTACTACTACTACTACTACTACTACTACTACTACTACTACTACTACTACTACTACTACTACTACTACTACTACTACTACTACTACTACTACTACTACTACTACTACTACTACTACTACTACTACTACTACTACTACTACTACTACTACTACTACTACTACTACTACTACTACTACTACTACTACTACTACTACTACTACTACTACTACTACTACTACTACTACTACTACTACTACTACTACTACTACTACTACTACTACTACTACTACTACTACTACTACTACTACTACTACTACTACTACTACTACTACTACTACTACTACTACTACTACTACTACTACTACTACTACTACTACTACTACTACTACTACTACTACTACTACTACTACTACTACTACTACTACTACTACTACTACTACTACTACTACTACTACTACTACTACTACTACTACTACTACTACTACTACTACTACTACTACTACTACTACTACTACTACTACTACTACTACTACTACTACTACTACTACTACTACTACTACTACTACTACTACTACTACTACTACTACTACTACTACTACTACTACTACTACTACTACTACTACTACTACTACTACTACTACTACTACTACTACTACTACTACTACTACTACTACTACTACTACTACTACTACTACTACTACTACTACTACTACTACTACTACTACTACTACTACTACTACTACTACTACTACTACTACTACTACTACTACTACTACTACTACTACTACTACTACTACTACTACTACTACTACTACTACTACTACTACTACTACTACTACTACTACTACTACTACTACTACTACTACTACTACTACTACTACTACTACTACTACTACTACTACTACTACTACTACTACTACTACTACTACTACTACTACTACTACTACTACTACTACTACTACTACTACTACTACTACTACTACTACTACTACTACTACTACTACTACTACTACTACTACTACTACTACTACTACTACTACTACTACTACTACTACTACTACTACTACTACTACTACTACTACTACTACTACTACTACTACTACTACTACTACTACTACTACTACTACTACTACTACTACTACTACTACTACTACTACTACTACTACTACTACTACTACTACTACTACTACTACTACTACTACTACTACTACTACTACTACTACTACTACTACTACTACTACTACTACTACTACTACTACTACTACTACTACTACTACTACTACTACTACTACTACTACTACTACTACTACTACTACTACTACTACTACTACTACTACTACTACTACTACTACTACTACTACTACTACTACTACTACTACTACTACTACTACTACTACTACTACTACTACTACTACTACTACTACTACTACTACTACTACTACTACTACTACTACTACTACTACTACTACTACTACTACTACTACTACTACTACTACTACTACTACTACTACTACTACTACTACTACTACTACTACTACTACTACTACTACTACTACTACTACTACTACTACTACTACTACTACTACTACTACTACTACTACTACTACTACTACTACTACTACTACTACTACTACTACTACTACTACTACTACTACTACTACTACTACTACTACTACTACTACTACTACTACTACTACTACTACTACTACTACTACTACTACTACTACTACTACTACTACTACTACTACTACTACTACTACTACTACTACTACTACTACTACTACTACTACTACTACTACTACTACTACTACTACTACTACTACTACTACTACTACTACTACTACTACTACTACTACTACTACTACTACTACTACTACTACTACTACTACTACTACTACTACTACTACTACTACTACTACTACTACTACTACTACTACTACTACTACTACTACTACTACTACTACTACTACTACTACTACTACTACTACTACTACTACTACTACTACTACTACTACTACTACTACTACTACTACTACTACTACTACTACTACTACTACTACTACTACTACTACTACTACTACTACTACTACTACTACTACTACTACTACTACTACTACTACTACTACTACTACTACTACTACTACTACTACTACTACTACTACTACTACTACTACTACTACTACTACTACTACTACTACTACTACTACTACTACTACTACTACTACTACTACTACTACTACTACTACTACTACTACTACTACTACTACTACTACTACTACTACTACTACTACTACTACTACTACTACTACTAATAATAATAATAATAATAATACTAAAATTAATATTCTATTAGATAATACCTATTATAATATTCTTATATATACTTATTCAAATATTATACTTTAAACATACAACATTATAATATATCATAAATATATATATATATATATATATGTATATATCGTAATATATATATATATAATTTATAAAATTACATAAGTTAAATAGTATGTCGTATACTATACTAGATACACACCCATATTAATTACGTTATTACATTATATTAATAATCAAATTAATGAATAGTTTATTCTAGTAGTCTACTCGCAAAATGTAATCATATGCATGGATGCAATAATAACAATGCTAAAGAACTTATAATAAATAAAAGTATTTATATTATATAATAAATAATTATGTTATATTTTTATATATATATATATATATATAATATTACTAATATTTTATAAATAACATAGTTTATAAATATATAACATAATATTGTATAGGAATACATACAATTTCTAAAATATTTAATAATTATTTTTGTTATTTTATGAAATAATATGTTTTTGTGAAAAACATAGCCGATTATTTAATCAATTGTTGTCTTATAAAACATACATATATATAGAGGTAATATTAACTTATTAAATATAAAAATGATATACAATTATAATAATGTATTAAGTATATTTAAAATGATAAAGGTATTACATGGATGAATACTAAATTAAATTATCGTAGGAAGTTAAGTTATTGTTGCTAATATAGTACTAGTATACACTGTAATGTACAATATTTAAATAATGGTTATGAATTATAATAGTAGTGATGAACAAATTAAATTTATTAATTTACTATATGACATATCAACATATTAAATTATGAAAATAAATAATATTATACTATTTCCTTACTTTTATATGTAATGATATATGCCCATTTTCTATATATGTACCCGTTATATATTACTATATATATTCCATATTTACTAATGACTTATATACCGATAATATAAATATATATATATATATATATATATATATGTTGTTATATACGGTGTGTCTTTTCCTCCGTTTTCATTGTTTATAAATACTTATTTTATTTTAAAATATTAAAATATAATTAATTATCTTTAATATTAAAATTATGTATAATATTACATTAAAAAGTACGAGTGACTTATTTTGTCATTATAAATATAATCTGTATAAATATATATATATATATATATTTACTTATTATAATATATATAGTATATTTTTAATATTATTATGTTATATTATAAATTCATATTATATAATATACACATTATTATTTCGATGATGATATATAGATATATTTGAAAATAAAAATATATGGATATATGTTACATTTTTAATTATCTTATATTAGATATACAACCGTATAATATAGGTATATAATTAGATATGAATGTTATATAAATATATGTGTATAAGTATATCCTATATTATTTGTATAGTAACATACAAAGTTGACATAATTTACCTATATTTTATATGTAAATTGTATGAAGTTTAACACATTAATACATATATTGTATAGTATATTATGATTTTCAATTTTTTAATAATATATCACAACTTATTATACAAATTTATTTAAATTATCATCATATCACTTAAACTTAATCTAATATATTATTAACTATATATATATATATATATCGTAGATCATGAGTATATGTCATAGTATTAATTTCAATATTTATGTATTCTTCATGATTCATATACATTATAATATGTAATCAATAATGTTGTTTTAATTTATATTAATATTATTTATAGTATACATTTTCTACTTATAATTGTTAATGTTAAATGTTTCGAAATAGTTATGGTGCGTGATTTAATAAGCATCACACTTCTTCTTTTATAATTAGTATATATATATATATATATTTATATATATATATATATATATATATATATATATATATATAGTATAACATTATTATTATATGGAATGTAAAATATATTAATTAATGGTATTTAATATAGTAATCGGAACAAAAGTATATTGCAGATCATGTGAGGTAATACATAATAATATAGATGACTCGTTTACGTGTTTACAAAGATTTAATATAGGTTAGATTATTTATTAATATTATTAAGTTCTATAATAAGTAATAATATTAGTGGTATTACATATAATAGTATTAATACATTAATATATGTTAGTAAATAATATTAATAATATATAATTAAATATAAAAGAATTAATAAATTAAAATAAAGTAAAAAATACATATATATATATAATTATAATTATATATTTAACGTAGGAATATATCGTTAGATACCCTTAAAGTAATTTTCTGAAAAATTTTTATTTCAATATTTCATGGATATTAATTATAAAATGTATAATATAATATATATATATATATATATATTGATATTAATATTTGCAAATTTAAATAGATAATTAAATATATACCTAAATAAAGTTTTTTTTAATATATATATATAAATTTTAAAGTATTTAAATTGATAACATTAAAATGATGGGCCCATACTATTAATACCTTAAATATAAAATATATTTATAATATATTTGTTAAAATTAGTCTAGTGAGATATTATTAATTAGTATTATATTAAAATAAATGTATTACAAGAACTAAAAAACATGTTAATAATATAACTTTTTATTTAATATATTACAATATAATATTTGTTAATTAATGAAATATAACTAATAAATAATTAATAATAGATAATTAAGTATACTAACAACTATATTATTATTTATTTCTAACTATAAATATCCTAAATATCTCTATATATATTAATAAATCATTAGATAATGGTGATATTAAAGAATCATGTATGGGATACTGTGCTACTATTATAACTTACAATGTTACACAAAACACAACGGTATTATATAATATATTAATTGGTATTAAAATAATCTGTATTTATAAATAATATATATATATATATATATATATATATATATATATATATATATATATATATATATATATATAATTCATGAATACTATTTTAATATATTTACTACGGATATCTTAATTAATCTTCTAGTAAATAATCTTTTCACTCTTTCATTTGATCTATGAGACAACGAAATTACTAACCTTTTAAAAATGTCATTAAATTATGGATACATATTCTAAAATTGGCCTGCAATAAATGTGTATATATGCATTAAATAATGCTATAAGGTATTTTGTAGTATGCATTTATAAATTTAATTCAATGGAAAATAAGCTTTTTTTTACAAATATAATCAATATGTTTATTAAATAAAAGGTTATTCTCAAATATTATTCTTAAATCTTTATAAAAAAATAATGTTTTATATTATTTAAATGGAGTAACTTTCCCTTAAAGTCATAACTACACATTTCAATAATGAACTATGTATTACCCTTTATTCACCAATTGTGAGAATACATTTAAATTATTTTGTAAAAGAAACATTTAATTATCAGATACGTAAGAATACTATTCGTTTGTATCTTCGGCAAATAAATAAATAATAATTTGTGATGAAATATACTAGGAATATCATTAATATTTAATAAACATAAAATTGCATCTAAAACCGATCCTTGTGGTACTCCAGATTTTACAATAGAACTATTTGAACAATAATTTTCAACCCGTGTAATTTGAGATATATTCGATAATATATTATGAAACGATTTTATTATTTTTATAGATATACCGTATGATTTTAATTTATATACTATTTTTTCATGAGAAACAACATCAAAAGCTTTTGAAAAATAAATATATATTATATCTACACATTTTTCATTATTCAATTCATTATACCAACATTTTAAACATGTGGTTAATTGTAATTATGTTGATTTTCCACGTATAAAACAATATTGATTTTATTAATAAATTATTAGATTTTAAATACAAATTATTTTTTTATAGAAATAATAGGTTCTACACTATACACATTACACACGTTATTAAAATAGGCCCATTATTATTTGGATTTGATGGTTTACCTTTTCAAAAATTGTGTGATTATAGATTTTTTCCAAATGTTCGGTATATTATCCGATAATAAAGATGAATTAAAAATAATATATAAAGTGCTACATAATTCATTTGATAATAATGTTAGCATAGCTGATGGCATCCTATCAGTTCCAAAAGTATGTGTAATGTATAGTCTATTTAAAAATATTTTAATTATATCAGGATTTAAATTAATATTGTAAATTGTTATTTAGTTAAATTATTAAATTTGGATACATTTCCATTATCGTTTTGTTGAATTGAACTAAAATATGAATTTAATGTATTTGTTTGGTCGAGATTTGAAAATAAAATAATATTATTTGATGTATTAATTAGAGGAGATACTCCAGATTTATAATTTGTTTTTTCCCCTTCTTTTGTCCCTTCTATTTTTAAACAAACTATAATCACAGCGATTCTTAAGATGGACGCGATACCATCGTTTGGTTTACATGTAAAATATACGAAAAAATGCTATTTTTAGAAATCTATTAACTCAACAAATATTCACTTGTATTCACTTTTTTATTTTTTTTATTTTAATCTATTAATTATATTCCATATTTTTATATTATATGTTGAAATTTATAGATGTTTACACATCTTTTTGTTATACGTTTCTAAAAAAATAAGTGAAATATCTGATAACAAATTTTAATTTTCCAACTAAATTGCTAATTAAATTTTTTTAAATAAATATTTTTTAATTTTGATAAATATCCTTAATCTTACAGGTTTTATCTCGTTATATTGAAAAAATGAAAAAAAATATTTAATTGTACAAAAGTTAATACCAGTTATGTCAGCATGATTGGTCACAAATAATTATTCTGTGTAAATCAAGTTTCAAATATAATATATGAATATAAACAATATGAATATACAGGTACAAATAATATAATATGAACAAAATGAATAATGTAATTAACATAATTTAAACACCACATAAAAGATAATATGTGAAGTATTAAAATTTTACATTAATACAAAATTTGAAATTCAATTTTTTTTCGAAAAAATCAATGGTATCGCGTCCCCTTAAATAAAACTTCACTCAATCATGAATCAATTCACAATTATCACCGATGATATCAGCTACTTTTGGTAAGAAAATTTAAAGTTGTCTATCATCAACAAATCTCCTATTTAACCGACAATAATCTTTATTTTCCTCCGAAAAGTGGTTTTCGGTGATGAAACTCCAAAGAAATAGCACTACTAAACTATTAATTAATAAAAATAACTTCTATCCTTAATACAGATAATTACTGTCAACTAGTAATTATGGATATATCTAGTTATTTCGATAAGTGTAAACATAACATTATACTATACCATATACACCTGATTAAATTTGCTTAAATTTTTTTTAATACATTGCACATTATAAGTTTAGGTGTAAGTAGGATCGTAGCAGCTGTGTCATCAATTTTGCTAATTATATTAATAATAGGTTATGTTTAATAATCTTAACCTTGATGTCTTCATAACTACATTGTTCAATATTTTTCTATCTCTACTTAATTCACATATTGCATATTGATTTTTTTTTAATATATCCTTCTCCTAGTGCATCCAATTTAGGTATACTTTTTAATTCTAATCTTTTCTTCATTCATCATATTTATGCCATTTCTAAATCACAAATTTTCATATTTTTATAATTAGAAAAATATAAATATCAATTACTGTATAACTTACTAACATTCTTATTAATTCTCTTTTCCTCATACCTACTCTTCCTCACTCTTCATCATTCTTCTATTATCCTCTATATCTCCCCTACATCAAAGTATTCGTTCATCACTCCGTACAACATAACCTACGTATTCGATACAATTTCCTTTAATTCCTCATACCAATACTTAATTCACTAATTCCAATTTAACAAAAAGCTCTGCTTATCGCATATTATATATTGTACATTTCTCAATATACTATACGAATGGTCCTACTTATATGTATACTTATTTAGTACAACGATATCACGTTCCAATCAAAAGAATCAATAAATATCATATTCTATCTATCGCTATTATCAGTACCTCAAAAATGAATACTCGTGTCCTTGGTTGTATTAGTACTAAGCTAAGGTATTCACTCCCATATTCTATTAAATCCATACAATTTCAAAAAACATTCAATAAATATTCAACGATTGATCTAAGTTAGCAATATGTAATACTTATATTGAGTTTCATTATTATGTTATATATTAATTTCTTTATGGTTTATTCTATTTTATTTTAAGTTATTATTTTATTGTTGTTGACACATAGTAAAATTACTATTTTGAACTTTTATCTCATTAAATAACAAACGAATTAATAAAATAAGAATGTTATTATTATTGACTTTTATAATACAATATATTGTTCTTAATCATTGTATACTAATATATATATATAAAATAAAACTTGTATACAATTTAATAAATATTTATTGTATTTATATTCTAATGAATTGTATTGAAAATTAAATATTACTACTCTTGATTTCTATTAATTTATGAATGATTTATATATATATTTTTTAAACTTTGTTTTTCTATTCAGTATAGTTCCTTATTTATTTATTGTTTATTTTCGTCTTATCTTCATAGTATCATAATTTAAATTATTTTAATTAATTTTCTCATTTGTATCTTCTATTTTATAGGTATGTATACTAAATGATGATTTAATCAATAATGAGTTGACATATATCACTTTTTTATAATATTATATTTATCTTAGTTTAAACAGGAAGTCAACATTGTATTATTACATATATTTTATAATCGCAAAATATTCCTTTTCCATTATTTGTATATTGATGTATTTACAAAATGTGATTTATGTCAAGCAGTTAAATAAGAGTAATTATCTCGACAAACAGAAATGCTTTTACAATTACCAATGTACTTATACCTACATCTAATAATATATATATATATATATATAACATAAATATTCACTAAAAAATGTATTAGTTTATTATTAGTATTATTAATATATATATATATATATATATATATATATATACATATATATATATAATATTGTAGATCATATTAAACTATTTCAATATCATATATGATATTATGTTAGTATATTATATGATATATTATATTAGCAAATGTAAAGATTCGTTTTTGCCAAAATAAATATACTTTGTTTATTTATAATATTATATATTTATAGTAATTATTTTACATAAGTATTCTAATTTATTATTATTACTTATCTATTAATATTTAACTTTAAACTTAACATTTATTATAGATAAGATTTATAAAAAGATGTATTTCTAAAGATAAAATGTATTACATCGGAAATATAACTTATTTTGGAAGGGAAACTATTAAACATATTACGAGTTATACATATTTCAATAACTTATCATACAATATATTATATAAAATAATCAAATAATATATGTATACATATTTATTAACACATACTATATTAATTCATATTATAATACTAATATTACAATATATATATATATATATATATATATATATATTATCTGTTTATAAAATTGTAATATATAACCTTATTATATATCTTTATTTTATTATATATATATATATATATATATATATATATATATATATATATATATATACTTAATATGAGATTATTCTATTTAAATCGTTTGTTTCAAATATCTACTTTAGTAGTATATGGTTACCGAATAAGGCCAACATGCGAAAAAGTAAGGTAGCATATAATAACGCTTATCGTATAGTGATGACATATTATGACTAATGAGAATGGCTATAAATGATAATGAAAAGAAAAAAAAAGTGGAACTAGGTTTCCAACTAACTAGGAAACAAATTGCAGTTTCCTATCTCTGAGTTAAGTTATGCCGAAAATATTTATCTAATATATGAAGAAATTGAGTAAGCACAAGAATTGCTTTCCAGAGTAGAATTTAATGCTTCAGAAATTGGACTTCTGATAAACTAAAAGATATTAAATATAGTTGTGTAGAAAATATCTATAATTTCATCAATATCATTTCCATAGGAGAGTATTTTTTCTCATTGTATATTTTTTAATAAAAAATACATTTCAAGAAAATTTGATTTTTTAATGCTTGGTTGTATAGGATTAGTTATAATATTTGAACTTGATAAAATATTAAAGGAAAAAGAAAAATAATCACTAATGTACTGATTTAATCCAAATTTAGGTTATTTAGAAACATTAGATAATAAGAGTTTATCGTTAGTAAATAGTAAGTCAAGTATATTATTAAGTCTAGTTGGAAAATTAATATATTGTGTAAGAATAGTATTTGTTATACATTCAATAAACTTATTATAACATGTAGGATAGTTTGGACAATATATAAAATTTTAATTTTTGTCTTTTTTTCATAAATTTATAAAACTTTAATTTATTTTTTGAATTAATTGCATTAATCTCTCTCTTAAAATTTAAAGATTCTAATTCTTTGGATAATTTGTTTTTTGCTTCTATCCACTTATATTTATATTGTAAATTAGTTTTAGATTTTCGAAATACATTTTTTACTTGCTTCTTCAATTTCAATATATTCTTCGGAAGTACCTGTTTTATTGTATTATTTATATTAGGAATATGTGATATAAATAATTTATTTAGAACATTATTAAAATATTCTACTTTTTATCGATATTATAATCATTTGAATTTAGATATTCCCAATTAAATCTAGAAAGGTGATATTTAATCAATTTTATATTAGCATTATTGAAATCAAAATTGTTTGATTTTAAAATCTGTTTACGTGGGTATTTTTCAATATTACATTAAATGAAACAGAATAGTGGTCACTTATATTTTTGTATAATCCGAAATAGTCTCCAATATTTATATTATATAGTAATTTTTTTTCATTAGTAAAAAGTAAATCAATTATATTATTATTACGAGTTGGCTTATTTATTAATTGTGAAAATGAATTTTTAATAATCGAAGCCTAAAGTAATGCATAACTTTTTGGGTAACTAGGAAATATATATTCTTTGCAATTAAAATTTGGTAAATTAAAATCTCCTATAATTATAGATGAATTATATTTTGTTGGGTTATATCAAATAATTTACATATCTGTTCATGAGATACTTCATTACAATTTGGAGGTCCATAAACACATATAATATTAAATAGAATTTTTGAATTAATTTTTAAATGTATATATTGAACATCTATATGTGAAATACAATTTCTTACAGGATATAAACTAGATTTACAAAATATCGCAACACCTCCTCTATGAATTAATGTATCGTATCTAAATAGTGTATAATTTTTTCCACCGATTAAATATAGAGAACCTCTATCATATACCGTTAAGAATGTTTCAACTAAACATATAATGTCATATTTATCAGATGAAAGTAAAAATTCAAAAGCAATCTCCATTCGCCGAACCTTCTCCTCTAGCTCAACCATCTTTGTCTTAATTCCATTTGCATTCCACTGCAAAATGCTTAGGCAAGACCGCAACTTTACATCCGTTATTCGTACCGCGCCTGTTGTATTAGATGGGTCTCTGGTGATACCGGGACTGTGGCGCTTCACCGAGCAGTTCTCGCATCTCTAGGAACCAGCCAAGATGTACATTTCCTGTTCCGTTCTTGAGAGACTCGAGCAGCTCTTGTGGCATTCGCGCAGGCATCCTGCGCAGATGAGCGGACGTAACGAAGGCCGGGTCGAGCGGTCACATACCAGGCAGGAGCGTTTCGGGACGCCTTGTAGATTAGCGGTTGGCGACGCACTGACGATTTGACCAACGAGGATAACAGCATTCTGGGCAGTACGGCTATTGGGACGGCTGATCGGCTGAGCACCTCCGCAATCAATGCATAACCACGTATCAGTCTGTAGTGCGGCACGTTTGATACCACTACAGCATTCTAGCTTGTGGGAGGCGGTGTCGCAGTTGGGGTTGGAACAGGTGAGGAAGGCCTGTGAGGGTCGTAGCGTTTTATTACAAGCGTGGCAGGCGGGGCCTGGGTTCGTCTCGATGTCCCCAGCGCGGATCAGTAAAAGCCGGAGCAAGTAGGCTGAGATCACTTGTCCGGGCAGCAAAAACGTGTCCGTGTGTAGGGGGGGGCGGCAGTCCATCCGAGCCTTGGGCCCGAGACTGGTCTTGCCGAGGGGAATTCTCTTTTCGACATCCTTCGGATGGACGCAGTACGCCTCATGAAGGCAGAGATATCGTACCACCACTGTGTCCGTGAGCAGGGTGCTCTGGTCACAGGACTTATCGCTGCCGCCATTTGGTCGCGTATTCACGGTCCATGTTGGATCTCTGTCCCAGTTCCAGGGTGGCGCTTTCTTTCTCTCAATCTTCTTATTATAAGTATATTTTCTTGGAGGCAAGGATGGCTTACAAGAAAGCAATTTATTTACAAAAAGCTAATTTCTATGAGAAAAAACTCATTGCCTATAGTTCAAATTCCAAATTTGTGTTCAAAAGAGTGAATAGAATTCTTAGTAGTAATTTAAATCCAATATCAAATAAACTTTCCTACTACAATATGTGCTCTTCTTTTGTATCTAGTTTATATAATAAGTTATCTAGTATGCCTAAATGTATTAACTATAAACATGCTTTGATACCTCCGAGTATGATTACCCAAAAAATCACTGAACCAACTTTATATAAATTATCTAGTTTTTCTATCCTTCCATTTTTAAATACACAAATTGATTATAATGTTCAATTCAACATCTCCTATTGATCCTCTTCATTTGGTTGTCTTTAAAAAATTTTGTTTTATTACTTTCGATTACTATCTCGAATTTAATTTCGGAATCACTTAATGATGGTATCATGGCTAAATCTCTAAAATATACTATTATTAAGCCGATTCTGAAAAAATCCTCTCTCGATCATGATGATATTATGAAATATAGACCCATATCCCAACTTCCGATAATCGTAAAATCATGGAACGTGTAGTCAGTAGACAATTTATATGTTATCTTGAGAATAACTATTTAATGGAACCCTACTAGAGTGCTTATAGAACACATTATTAAATGGAAACTGCTTTAAATATTATTACTGATACGCTCTATAAATCTCTCGACTACTTTCATTGTGCGCAACCATTGCTACTCGACATTTCGTGTGCGTTTTATACTCTAAACAACACTATTCTTATTGAACTCATTAAGGAACTCGGTATTTAAGGTTCTTCTCTCAGCTGGTTAACTTCATTTCTTAACGATCGAACTTCCTCAGTAAAAGTGAATGCTTATATTTCACCACCCATTGATATACTATGTGGAGTATCTCAGGGATCTGTACTCGGAGCTTAATTATTTTCTATTTACTTTCGTCCTCTATCTAATATTATTAGTAAATTTCCTAATATTACCTATCATATATATGCTGATGATATACAGCTAATTATTACAATTCCTGTTAACTCGCTTAACTCAAACTTGGAACTTCTGGAATGTGCATCTGAAATCATTAATTTGCTTCTTAGAAACGATCTACTAGTAAATACTTTTAAAATCGAACTACTAAATGTATCAAGGGTATATACTAATTTTCCACCGGTAATCATTGATGGTAGGGTTATATATCCTTCTGCTTCAGTTCGTAATATTGGATTTATCTTCGATAGTACATTATCTTTTGATGCTCACATTAATTCTATATCAAAATTAGCTAACTTCCATCAAGTAGGATTATACATATTAGAAAGTATTGCTCTAAGTGTATTACTAAACTACTTATTAATGCTCTAGTATTATCCAGAATTGATTATTATGGATCATTATTTAGTGACTTAAGTAATATAGAAGTCAAAAAGATTGATAGAATTATTCGCGCTTCTATACACCTTATTTTTAATATCAATCGTAGTGAACATTTGAAAACATATTAACACCAACATAATCTTAAATGGCTATTATTTAGAAAGCGGTGCAATTATCGTTTACTCTGTCTAGCTCATAAATCTATATCCATAGGTAAGCCTGACTATCTACATAATCAACTGAAACTTCGTTGCATACTGAAGCAGATTCGAACATCTGATGCAATACTGTTGGAGAGCAATACTTTATTTAACGGATTTAGTAATCGGGCATTATCTTCTGTTGTTCCTCGCATATGGAACTTCCTACCGTATGACTTACAGAAGGCCCAGTCCTTATATTGTTTTAGAAAGAAACTAAAACATTATTTAAACACTTCTTAATTTATTTTTGTTTACGCGTTATTTAATATTTATATCTAAGTTAATTTAAATTTAATTTAAATTTGTATTCGTTTGTTTTTATTATTTGTCGTTATTGTTATACACAAGAGAGGGCACCCGCTATATTGGTGTTTAAATGAATAATTCAATTCAATTTCAATACAATTTAATTCAATATATTTATATATATATATATATATATATATATATATGTGGATATAACTATGTATAACAATACCCAAATATTTACTTACAATTTTATAAATACATTATATGTAGATATACAATTTATATAGCTAAAACTATATGAAAATCTACACTTTTATATCACATATAATATATGTATGCTATATAAAAATCAATAAAAAAAATACTAAATATACATTATAATAAAATGATATCAGAATTTATTTTATGAAGAGAAAAAAAATAATCATGTAATAGCCATACAAAAGAAATTTAAATTAAACGATTTAGACAAATCTACAGAAGATATTAAAATTTAAAATATATATTTTTACAAAACATGGTTTTCAGCAAATGAAATATAAATAAAATATAAAATAATGTATAAATTTATAAATTTTAAATGTAAATTTATAATTGAAATAGAAATGTAAAAAAAAACACGACTGTTCAGTTCGGCATTCAAAATTCAACCTACAAATATACTATCCCACGTCCTCAATATACTAGTTGACAATTTAACAAACTTAGCAACTTTTCACATGACATTAGAATTTATATTCGCCACTATTAGAATTATCAAATAAGCAAATTATGTAATAGTATGTATTAGTGCACACGAACAAAATATTATTATATAATAACAAAATACAAAATAGGCCAATTTAGCGTTGTAAATACTGGCAGTGAATTTGTATGCAAGAATTCTTGCTTAACTTACGTTTCCTATTATGTTTTTGGTGATCACAATCTTTTATAAATTATTGTTATGAATCATATCTTATCTGCACCAATCATATTACATCATCTCAACTACCATCCGATTTATTACTACCTTTTCCCTAGGACATCTTCCTATTAACCTATTATTATTACCTATTTCCCTTGTACCCCCTTTATTTTCCAGGCATTCGCCCCTTTCCTAGTTGCCTGATCTACTGGAAAGGTTGGCGGTTTAAATTCCTATTCCTACACCATTTACTAGTATGCCCTTCCCCTCCACATGTAAAACATCTAACTCTGTCTGTCCAGTTACCTCTTAATCTACCTTCCAACTCAGTATTCCTCCTCTCTAATATTTGTATACGTTCCTCCAACCTACTACCATCATTCCCTCTATTAGTTACTTCACCTATTACTTTATTATTTTCTATCTTATAGCATATACCACCCTCCTTCACATTACTCATAGATTCAAACTCCCTCGCCATTGAGCGTATTTCAGAAAAACTTTTTTTTTTTCCTGATATTAATAAATATCGCCGTAATTCGCAGTCAAATACATTTGTTTTGAATGAATCTGTCATTAGCCCCTCCCACCCATCTACATCATCTTTCAAACTTAACCCTAATTTTAATATAGCATCTATAAACATAGTAATATTCTCCCCTTCTCGTTGTTTCCTATCAACTAGATCATGTAACCTCTCACCCCGTGACCTCTTACTACTACATCTCTCCCTTAAACTATTAAATATATGCTCTTTATTTAAAAGTGTATTGCCTAACATTGATAATTCTAATTTTGCACCACCTCTCATATGATATAAAATATACCCTGCCGCATCCTCACCCTTATGCCCCAATAAATCTACACATTCCTCAGCTCTTGCAATCCACTCACCAGCATCTGTACCCTCATTAAAATAATCTAGTTTAACATATGCTAAATCTTTCTTAGCAGGTCTACCTACTGGCTTACTATCTTCTCCCATATCTTCTATATCCCTCTTATAACTATGTTTAATTACGTAAATAAACTAAAAATATTATTTTAAAAATAATATTTTATTATCTAAAATAATATTTTATTATACAAGTGTATGCAAAGTAACAATATCAATACACAAACCTGTTATCCTATGTTGTATTTCAATTTCTTCCTCTAGCCACTGGTCCTAGTCAGCACTGGATACCGCTGTCACCAATTTTATATGCGCTACGCTTGTTTTATATATCTAATATAGATGTTTAAGTACTGACTGTATTTCTAGAAGTGACTTGTTGAATTTAGGATATGACTTTTATCAAATCATTCATGCATATCAACAATGGAAATAGGAATGCATATGATACGCTACAGTGCACACACTTGTATAATACTAATAATATACCTTACAACATATATATATATATATATATATATATATATATATATATATGAATATAGTATTACTATATTAGTTTTAATTACTTATTTGCATTATAGCTTTTTGTTTTAGACGATGTTATGAACATCATTGTAATAAAATAATATATAAAATTCCATCAAGTTAATATAAATATTATTAATATATAAATTAACTACTATAAATGAATTGAACTATATATGAACTTCATATGAACTATTATATATATAGTATAAATATTATATTATATGAACTATATATGTTATCCAATATTTAAAAATATTTATATATTCTATATTTATATATATATATATATATATATATATATATATATTCCATACATTATTACATTACATTACATACATTATTATATTACAAATCTATTACATTAATAATATAACATTAGATTCACAATACGAAACTTTAAAATCAAATTGGAATTGTACTGATGAAACGACAATTATTGATGTTAATATTTATTTTATCAAATATTGATTATCATATTTTATATTTAACAATATTTTAATAATTAGTATCACACTTCAATAATAATTTACATAATTATTTAGTTTTTAATAACATTCAAACATATCAAGTATTAAATAGTAACTTCTCCATTTCTTATATATGAATGGATATACGTATCTGGTACCAGAAAATATTTGTTAAATGAACTATACTATCATTTAAGTCACACTGTATTTGTGATATACATACTGTAATATACAATTAATATGTTTAAATATATAGTTTATAAATCATATTATATTGTAATATATATATATATATATATATATATTAAAAATCTAATATATATTTTATTTATAATATATCCATAATTAAATCACAGCTAAATATATTAAATAGTTAGTAATATATATATATATATATATATATATATATATATATATTTATAAACATGACTGTTTTGTTAGATATTACTAGCATAATATTAATTGTATGGTAGAAATAATTATTTGGTATATAATTTCGTATCCACAAACTATTTATGGCAATAATTATCTCTTTTTTAATACATTTTACTGATAATAAAGTTATATCATGAATATATTTTAACTTTATGTGTATAATATTTAATAGTAATTTAAAATCTATAGAATAATTAAATTTTAATATATTAAAGTATTAATATTATATAAACTCTATATAATAAATTATTACTTTTTTCTAAATAAAATATGCAATGATTAAGAAAATATGTTTATATATATCATGTTTTTGAAACTATTGGTCAAAACCATCTAATATTTTAACAATTATAAAAACAAGTAATGTTTTCATTTGAATCCATACATACATATAGATTTCACATAAAATATACAGATGGCAAAACTATATATAATGGTATCAGTAGACTAATTAAGATTTCATAAACACATATATATATATATATATATATATATATATATATATATATATATATATATATATATGTATATATATTTGATAGACGATTACAATAAAATATAAATCAATTATAATGTGTATTCATATTTTATATTATTAACTTGTATTATATATATATATATATATATATATATATATATATATATATATATATATATATATATATATATATTGGTAAGTTATATTGTATATCAATTCATAGTGTAGAATTAAATGATATTTAATAAAACTTACATATTTGTATAATTATAAATAAAATGTTGGTATGATAATGATGATAATAATAATAATGATCATAAATTGTTTATTAAACACTACACTTGGGTCCATGAAGGATCTTCGGGGTTAAACTTCGCTCGTTCGGGAAGACAATAACAAAATAATAATTAAAAACTATGTTCAGATATAATATCATGTTCCGATAAATTGACCTAATATATTGGATGATAGGAGAGTGGGCATAACACATATTATATTAACAATTGTATATATATATATATATATATATATATATATATATATATATTAACAATATATTTTATTTTATTGAATGCGCATATAAATATATTTATAATATATTTATAATGTTACATGTATGTATATGTATTTATGTAATTATTTATTTTTATTATTTTAATAATTATGGATACTTAGAATACGTAGAATATATACATATTATACATATTTAATTATCTATCTAAAAATATAAATGTATTAATATAGTATTACAATAATAAAGCATATTTAATATTTATACATTACTATTTTAAATTGAATTAAAAGTACATATTAATATATATTTTTCATAATTAATTTGTTTGAATTTTTATATAATTAATACGATTATGTATTTTATGAATATTATTAATTAATATATATATATATATATTTATTTATATTCTCATTCAATAAATATAGCTAATTTAATATTCGATACATTTATAGGACCTACTGGTAATAATAATAAACGATTTGTTGAAACTGATGATAATAATGAAGATGTAGTACAGGTATACACACATATATATATATATATATATATATATATATATATATATATATATATATATATATATATATATATATATATATATATATATATATATATATATGAATGAATGAATGAATGAATTCAGTTTATAGACAAAGTCTAAGGAGGATCAGTGAAAGCGATTAGCTTTATTGATTCGAAACCTCCTAACAGTATGTGCAATGTCAAATCATCATTCAAATAAAATAATAAAATAGAAATAATGATAAACATAATAATAAAATCATATTAATATAACAAAAAACAATGAAATGATTAAATAAAAGGTTAATCACATACGAAAATAATAAAATTTAAAATTATAAACAAAGATAAAATATAAAATTACAATAATAAAGGAGATATAAATAAAGTTGATACAGATTATAAAAATAAAAGTTGTGATTCGTGAATAGGCATTCAAAGTTAAATTGTAAAGAAAGAGAAAATTAAATAATTTGTACTATCAATATGACATATAATTTAATACTGTTTAAAAACTAAAATTAAAACTGTTAAATAAATAATTGATTATTATATAGTAAGCATAACAATGTAATAGGTTAATATCGCGATAGTGTAATATGAAAAAAAAGAAAAATGAAGATAAAATAATATACAATAAATTAAATAATTTTTTTAGATTTTGTTTTAATACTGTAATGTAAACATGTTTATAATTTTAATACTGTTTTTTTTTTAAGATTATAATACTTTTATAATTTGTATATTCTTTAATACTGTTTAATTTGTAATAGTTTATTTTTAATACTATTTATAATTTAAATTTTATAATACTGTTTATAATAAAAATGTGTAAATTTTGTAATACTGTTTATAATAAATATGTGTAATTGTTTTAGAATGATTAAAAAAAAGATGTTTGCCAAAATTATAATAATTAATATTTATAAAAAAATTAACAATACTGTTTAATAAAAAAATATTATAATACTTTCTTCAGTTTTAAAGTATGAGTAATTGTATTAGTTTTTAAAATATTATTAAACATTATTAAATTATAAAGTTTAGGTCCTTTGAAAAATATTGTATTTTGGAATCTATTGGTTTTCATAAGCGGTAAAATAAATTTGGTTTTATTTCTATTAAATTTAAAATAATCAGTTATATCGTTAACATATTTATTATTTAAAAGATTATATATAATTAAAATATTTCTAAAAGTTATATGATCATCAAGTTTTTAAATGTTACTATTATAAAATAAAATTGATGTATGCGATAATCTTATTAATGGTAATTTTGAATTGTCAATAATCTTTTTATTAATTATTCTTATTATTTTTTTTTGTGATAAATTTAATATATTTAAATTAGAATTATAAATATTACCCCATATTTCAATACCATATGTTAAATTAGATAAAAACAAAGAGCTGTATAATAAAATCAAATTTTTAATATCTAAATATGATAATCTTTTAATTAAGTATATTATTTTTGAAAGTTTCATATTTAAATTATCAATATGTATATTAAATGATAATTTTGTATCTAAATACAAACCCACAAATTTATAGTTATCTACAATATCAATTTTTATATTGTCAATTGTTATATCATTAGTCAGTTTAGTATTAAAATATGGAAGTATTTTAGTTTTTTGTATATTAAGTTTTAAATTATTTATATCGAACCAATATTTTAATTTATCCATATATATGTGAAGTAATTTTGTTAGTTCAACATCACTATTAGCGTAAACTGTTAGTGATGTATCGTCAGCATATAAATTTAAATTAATATTATTCACATTTTTAAAAACATTTGGTAGGTCATTTATAAAAATTATAAAAAATAAGGGCCCCAGAACAGAACATTGAGGAACCCCGTACTTAACATATTTAGTATTCGATAATGAATTATTTATTTTTGTGGTAAATGTTCTGTTATTTAAATAACTTTTTATTAAATTATATATATTTCCTCTTATTCCATATATTTCAAGTTTTTTTAATAATAATACATGATCAACAACATCGAAAGATTTTTTCAGATCAAGAAAAATTGTTGCAATTTTTTTATGTTCACTATTTTTTTGTAGAATATAATGCTGAATGTTTAAAAGCGATATCGTTGTATTAGATTTTGGAATAAAACCATATTGATTCTTATTTATTATTTTATGTTTAATTATGAAATTGGATAATCTATTATATATAATTTTTTCAAATATTTTACTAATTTGTGGTAAAATTGCAATTGGGTGGTAATTAATAATATTTGTATTATCATTATTTTTAAATAGTGGTTTTATAATTGATTTTTTCATATCGGTTGGAAATAGTCAAGTTACAATACTATTATTAAATATATGATTTATAGGATATAAAATACAATTAATAATCTGTTTTATCAATGACATATCATAATTATTTACATCCATGGATACTTTAGATTTCATGCTATTAGTAACGTTAATTATTTCACTATTGGTAATAGGTATGAAATAAAAACTATATGGATTATATATTAGTAATTTTAAATCATTGTTACTACTATTATGTATTGTATTCACAATATTTTCACCAATATATATATATATATATATATATTGTTATATATTTAAATATAATAACCATTTAAATATAAAATGTATAATTATTACTAATTTATAGATTGATCATAAAAAACGAAAAACACTCGAGTGTTTGTATAAATATTAAAATATAAATTATAATTATGTTAAACACTTTGGATCATAACTCTAAATATGAAATCAGTGTTATTAATGATCGTAGTAAAACACATATAAATATAATTGTGCACTACACATAGATTATATTTAGATCCACTAATGTATATGTATGTTTGTTAATAATAGTTAGCAATTTCTAACTGTAATAGTAAAATGTATACTTTAATCAATATGCATACCTATAAATATATATATATATATATATATATATATATATATATATATATATATATATATATATATATATATGATTAGTTTTGATTACTATATTATTGCTAATAATATTCTTTATATATTATATTAATTTAAAGATAGATGCAATACTATTCAATTAAGTGATAGTAATATTACGCTGTAATGTATTACCTATTAACATGTCATTACAATTATATATGTTTTTGTTTAATAAATGTATATATATATATATATATATCAACAGATAGCAAAGTATTAGCATCGGAGAATAATTTTTATTCACAATTAGTAATATCATTTGTAAAATCATGTTTATACAATAACAATAAAATATGATAATATGGAACCGCCAGGAAATATATGTTAATTATTTGAAATACTCTGTACTATAATGTTATTAAAATCATATATCGATGATATTAATATTTATTAATTGTAATACTTTGTTATAGTTTACTAAGAAAATGATTAACGGATGTCTATTGATACATCAGAATATCTCTTAGTAGTATTACTCTTTCAAAAAATATTAAAAGCATTCAATATGTAAAGAATATTTCCTAAAAACAAATTGTTATTTGGATAACATATTATTTGAATATACAAAAATAATAAGTCTTATTAACAAAATATAATACATTTTGTTTAATATGATAGATCAGTTTAATATTATATAATTATAATTATTTAAGTTATCATATTTTGATAAAGGATAATAAATCAAAAATTGTAATTATATTGGGATAAATAACTTTTTACATTAACATATTAAATAAATTATATAACATATTACAAATAGATAAATTAAAGCGTGTATATATTTAACATTTATATGAATTGAAACAAGAATATCTATACCGAATTTTTATTTAGTTTTATTTTGATTTATATTTTCAATTTCATTATAATTTATAAATGAATGAAATATCATAGAAAATAGAGAAACATTATTAATGTATGCTTAATTACAAAATGATATATTGTATTTATGGAGTAATTCATTTGTATTCTAATAGTAAAAAAGTATACAATAAATTGATTGGCATTAAATAAATAATATATACCATTATTATTTTGTATATAATAAGTGAATTTATAAATTTATCATATCCTTTAATAAGATCCGAGTTTGTTTAGTTGTAGAATTATTTAATTTATGAATATATATCCTGTTCACTTATTATCAAAACTTTATTTTATGTTAGTGGATACCTACAATTATTTATCATATTATTAATAATTGAATTTCTAGATTTTATCAAATTAGATTATCTAGTTATCAATTTAACTGTATGTGAGTTTCAGTGGGCTAATGTGTCAGATATACAATCAGTAGGACACGAGTTCTAGCCTAGTTTGACCATTAATTAATTTTATAAAATGGGTCTTCAAATATTATGTAGAAGTGCTATTATATAATTGTATATTGTAACGTTTAGTACATTAGTCTTATATATAATAGGACTAACCTTGTATCGTGCTTTAAATCCAGCCTTAAGTTAAGTATAATTATAATGTTACAGATTAATTAAGTATTATTGTAGATTGGGTGTTGTTGTCATGTGACCATTTAGGGAACACCCGTATATATATATATATATATATATATATATATATATATCTATGATTAATATAGAGAATATATGTATATGTATAATGTTACATATATAAATAAATCATCGGCTCTCATTCAAACCATGGATTACACGAGAGTGGCTTCAAGTTAAATTATAGCCATATATGGTCTTAAGTGAAAACTTGATCTAAGTTTCTGGATCGGATGAAAGGAATCCACCAAATAAAAATAACAATAAAAATAACAATATAACTAAATACATTGATTATATGGTATAAATAAAGTATGAAATTAGCTATATGCATTATATCTATGAATATTGAAATTAAAATTACAAATAAAACTTACATTTGTGTGTATATATTTAGAAAAATAATTGTATAACTTTATATTATAAGGTATTATACTATTTTACTATATTGGAAGTGGAGATTTACTTATAAAAGAAATTATATTTAATTTACCAGATTATCATATTAAAATATTAAATATATCATATTAATCTCGTAATATAATAATAAATCTTCAATTATTTAAAATTAAAGAATTATGATTAACACGCCATGAAAAACTAAGAATTTCATTTATGTAGATATTACATATTGGTTAACTTTATAACTACGTTATGCTATAATATATACATTTATAAAGAAGGACTTACTTAATAAAATACATTGATTTAGCCTTTCCTATTGAAACTAAAGTAATATTATATCATCATCATATTAATCACACATATATTTACTTGTTTTTAAGATAATAATTTATTATTTATTTAATAATCCATTTATCAAATACTAATAATAATAATGGATTTAAAATAATTTGATATGTGTAATTTATACTTTTATTTTATACTTAATTTTTACTTTATAAATATATTATTATTATTAAATATGTAATCTATTAGATATAATACATATATATATATATATATATATATATATATATATATATATATTTATATATCATATTACTCAACTAATAATATATTTAAAATTAGTAACAGGAACTAATTATATATATTGGATATATCTAATTATATGTATTATGATTACTGCAATTTTTATTTATTTTAAATTAAATACAGGTTTTTAATTACTTATAAATATATATATATATATATATATATATATATATATATATATATATTATTAGGCATAACATTATACTCTATATTATACCTTCCGTACCTTGCATGGTGGTATTGGGTTTTTATTATAAATGTTATGTGATACAATACTATTCCAATATCTACGTATAGTATTTATTTTACCATTCAGTGATATAACATTCCTATCGTTTACGCTGACTGTTACTCATTATGCAACATTATAGTTTACAATGTATGGTACTTTTCGAAAATCCTCAATATTATAATACCACTTTATTTTCTTTACATATAGGCTGATCATATAGGCTGATCATATCATATCTACATATAGACTGATTTTCCTGTTATTATAATACTTTTTAATTGTTAACATGTTCAGAATAATACATACTTATAGAGTATTTTTAAGAGCATACCGCAGTTTAGAATTCATCGAAAATCAACAAAATAATTTAAAATTGTTATTCAATATAATTAATTTATTATATTTTATTTAGTATCTGTCAACATATTATTATTGAAAATGGTCATAAATAGCATATGTTATAACACAACAATTAAAATAAAAAATGTTGGCTTATAATTTATTTTGAAATCGACATGAATAATTTTATAATAATTCCTACATTTTATTGTATAACATTGTCATACTTATATATTGTCGATTTCAAAATAAATTATAAGCCAACATTTTAATTGTTACTTAGTTATTATTAGTTATTATTAGTATTAGTTTTATTTTATAATATTAGCATTATATTAGAATTAAAATTGTATTTATAATATGTATATTTGTCATTATATTTTACACTATAAATATTATTTTATAAATTATACAACAGAATATTATTGATTTATTTTATCATATATGTAAATTATATATAATACTATTTTATTAATAATTACATATTGTATTTCATATATTATGTTATCTTATATAATTATGTAATGAATATATTTTACTATTACAATTGACAATTATTTATTTAACAATGTATTTACAATTACAATTTATAATTATTTATTGAATTTATACATCTATATATATATTAATTTATAAATTATACAATACTATTTATCTTTATTTTATTATAATATATAAACTGTGATATAATACTATGATCATTACATAAACTTTATTTGATTTTTTTATAATAGATATTTTAATTAGTAAAACTTTAGATGTTACAGAATATTTATGTTTTACTAACTACGTTAATGTGTATATATAAGTTTAAAAATATATCATATGTACATATTTTTTTTTGCTAAATGTAAATTGTATATTAATAAATAACATTGAGTAATCTTTGTAAATATTATTGAAAAGATATAATATGTCTGTAAATTAAAAAAATATTGGTTTAAATAAATTAGACATAATAAATAATATATTTATACATGAAATAAACTATATTTAAAGAGATATCGCACAACGCCATTAAAATCGTGCCATTCAATGTATACATACATATATATATAGATAGTAAATACATTACTCCATATAAAGCTTCGCACACAAAAACCTATTCAATGCATTTTTTCATTGATTTTGTTTGTGATATATAAAGGAAATATAAAGCTACAACAATATGTTAGCTTATTTTTACAATTGAATATAAGTGATACATGGAGGTATAAATTATTTTTTTTTTATAATATTTCATAGAAAATAGCCATTATACCAACATTTTATTTTGCGCATGTATTTTATTTATATATAGCAACAAAAAGTAAGATTGCTTTACTAGTTTTATCTGTGCGGTTAATTTTATAGATGAAATACGTTTAAATAATTATTCTGTGTAAATCGCATTTAAAATGTCACTAATTAAAAATCAATATGAAAAGTACAATTTATACATATACACGTTTATCTAATATATTATATAATTGGTAATAATTGAGCAATAATTAGTTCTTATTTAGACAATATATTTAGATATGTTTACATATATATATATATATATATATATATATATTTATATATATATATATATATTTTATATATATTTTTTATTGGCTATACATATATATATATATATATATATATATATATATATATATTTTTAAAATATAATGTTATGTAAATATATAATAAATAAAATAATATATATATATATATATATATATATATATATATAATAAATTTAGAAATACATTTCCATTATTTATTTTTGAAATATGCATAATAAAATATCTTTTTATGCTATTTATAAATGGATTTAATTTTTAATTTGTTGACATAAACTAAATAACACTACATTAATTAATATTCCATCATATTTTTTTTTGTTTTTTTTTGTATTTTAACATATTCTATTATGCGGTATCCCCTTAACAAAATTAAAAAACACAATAATAGGTATATATTTTATTTATACTATACAAAAATATATATGGGAAAGTAACCTAATACTGACACTTTAACAATAAATGGTCTTAATATTTTATGACTCCTTATTTGTATTCACAAATTAAAATATATTAATATTATATGATTATAGATATCATTGTGATTTTAAAATTTTATTTAATATTTTAATTCCATATATGGCGGGGGTGTACTTATTCGGTACCCGTGTCCGAATACGGACACCCTATAAACCATTAGATAAATGATATAGTATTGATGAATAAATCCGACAAATTACAATTAGATTATTTATAATTAATTGTATTAATAATTTATTCTAATTTAATTAGTTAGTAATTTATTTATTTTTATTATTATTTTAATTAATAATACAATTTAAGTATCTAAATAATAAATATTTTAGATTTAGATTTATTGGTGGTATTAATATTATAACGAACGCGATTTTTATGAAAATCAGATTAGTGCATACGATACGCGTTTATTGGTTAAGGGTGTCCGTATTAAGACATCTAGAGTATCCGTAATATGGACGTATATATCATGACATCTAGATATATTCTTATAAATTAATGAATATTTGATAATAAATATATAAATTATATATATATATATATATATATATATAATTTTAGAATGCTTTATTTTTTAATAATATAGTTTTATCGATACATTTGTATATTCTTGAGATGGTTTAAGATAGAATTTTGTTTTCATAAATTTAAAAAGGTAATAAAAAAATCACTTTATTGGATATATCATCAATATTTTGAATAATTACAAAATAAAAAATACTTGTTTAGACTATTTATATAATTATGAATATTTTATTCAATAAACATTTTTTTGTAGGATTTATATGATTTATTAGATACCGAGAGTGTTCGGGCACTGTCGTATTCGGTTATTATCGGTTAGTTTCCCCTATAGGGGTTTAACTATAGTTACATGTACTGAATAGTTGTACCTAAACATTAATTTAATGGACCTTTGTTATTCATATCTATTAACATGTAAATACGTGATTTTTACATAAAATAGTTAATATGAGGACGCTACATCCCTATTTCTTGAGGTATAACTACTTAACTCTAACTAATGTTAATGGTGACTTGTCAGAAATATATAATATGATAATAATTGATATTTGATAATAATTGATAACTAAACATGTATGTGATAATATATGTATAAATATATGAAATATGAATATATAGTCCAGTATTCAAGGATAGAGTTAAATTACAGATAAATTTAAGAAACTCATGAAAACTGCAGTTACATGAGTTAAACCGCAGTTAAACTGATCACATATAAACTAAGTTATTAAAACTTGAGTTAAATTGAGTTATTAAAACTTGAGTTAAATTGAGTTATTAAAACTTGAGTTAAACTGATGTTACTCTAGTTACATATAACTGCAATTTTATAGTGGGAGTTAAACTGCAGTTAAACTCTTTACATATACACTTAATTACTTAAGTTATTACATAATATATAATTATATTATTTTTTAATATAGAAATAATACATTATTACCTATACCTTTTATTTATTTTAATATCTTTATTACATTTGTGTTTATGCAAATTAATTATTAATTATAATTGTAATGTTATATTTAAGTTAATATATATGCTTTAATACATAACATAATTATTTTAAAAACTAAATTTATTTAAGAAATCCTATATATTGTTCAACATTATTATAATATCATTCAAGTGACACATTTAACTACAATTGTAATCATATTTAAATTAATAATACAATTGGAAATCATGTTGAACTAATTGCTCAATATTTAATATATAAAAATTAAATATTGATTAGATAGTATTTTCAATATTAAAATATTATTATTATTGAATTTTATTTGTAAATCTAAATTAAATGAATTTTTAATATATTATAATCCGGTTTAACTACAGTTTAATTTCTAGTTTAATATTAAGTTTAATTTCAGTTTTATCTGCAGTTAAATTCAGATATAAGTTGACAAAAACTGAGATTAACTGCAGTATCAACTTCAGTTTAACTTATTTATAACTACAGTTTAACTACAGCATTGAATAATAGGATAAAATTAAAAAAGAAAATCGTGATATAGTATAATATAGACTATGAATATAATATATTATGTACAATTTGAGGGGAGTTTCTTGAACCTCTTTACTATTCTCGTAATTTGTGCTTACTTTTGTATACACCGATAATAGTATTAATTTTACAGGTGTCACCTATTTAAAATGTCACACTCAGCCTCCATTATTTTTTCAATTTTAATGTCTCACATTTTGGTAATTTTTATACTATATTAACATCGTTTAAATATGCTCGTATACTAAATATATTCCGTATAGATCCATTTTCTTCAGCGTGTCACATTGATGAGTAATGATTGTTCTTCAAACACTTTCGAAATGTCTTTTCCCACAGTATCAACATGTTACTTCTTTTATAGGTTTATAATTTTTTGAAATTTTAATTTATTTCCTTGTGTCTTAAAAAGTTGATTGTCTATATTTCCTAATGTATTACTCTGTTCATCAGCTCGGCATATATGTATCAAGTCTTTACAATTCAAACTTTATTTTATTATAAACAGTTTTCTTAGTTAATTATGCTAATCTATTTATTGTGTTATTTCTTATAATTTCACTAACTGTAATGTTTTCGAAGTCACATATAGGCTCATCGCTTTAATACATTAACATAGTTTTCGAATGATACAGACTGTTGTTGATTTTTCTGTGTAATATATACATTTCGTATATTTTATTTAACATTCGTCCACATATTTATAATTTGTATGCAGTACTACTGATATTATTTGCTTTATCAGTCTTGTCCGTCTTTATTTAATTTAATTAAAAACAAAAAACAATATAAAGGAACATAAACGTAATATAACTAATAATAATAAACAATAGGAATACAAGAAGTAATCAACATTTATATATATATAGTAAATACAATTGTAAATAGTGATACAAATAGTTATACAAATAGTGATAAGGGAAATGTAATATGTATTATATATAGATATGTTTTAATAGAAATTTAAATGAATTGGATGATTGAGCGTAGTTTATATGGTAGTTTATTCCATAGATAAGGAGCCTATATGTGCCATGCACGAATATTACTGGTATCGATATTAACTTTAGAAGGTGTATAAGGTAATAATTAGTAGAACGGAGAGATATAGTATGAGTGGGAATAGAGATTAAGGAAGATAGATATTCAGATCGTTTGTTGTGAAGAGAGTTATGATTAGTAGAATAACTTTAAATGTTATTCTAAATTTTATTGGTAGCCAGTGCAATCTCTTTAAATATGGAGAATTATGAATTTGAGAAAAGCGATTAATTTAAAAAATTGTTCGTATTAACGAATTATGTAGTATTTGTAATTTTTAATTTGATAGACAAGTAAGTATAAAATGAGAATATTGCATTAATCAAAAAGCGGTAATATAAAAGATGATGCGAGAGTGTATAGAAACACTTAGGGAGATAGAGTTACGGATTAGACGAAAAGAGTGAATATGAACGTTTATAGAGCGAAGAAGATTTGATATGTGGCTATGAAAATATAGAGAACTGTCGAAATAAACACCAATCTATTAAACAGTAACATAATATAAGATATTATTATTGTTAACCATGATAAAAGGTGCGACTAATGGGCGTTTAGGAGAATGGATGTTAAGAAATATGGTTTCTGTTTTATTAGGATTCAGTGATAGAGAGTTATTTGAAAGTCAATAATGGATAGATTTAATACAGTTAGACATAATATTTTGAGCAAAATTGATATCAGAAGAACATTTTACGTTAAATTGTATATCATCTGCGTATGAGTGAATTATTATAAAGGGAAATTCTGGAATTATATTAAATATAGGAAGTTGATAAATATTAAAAATAGTCGGTCCTAATATAGAGCATTGGGGGACTCCGTAAATACTATTTCTAAATATATAATTTGTGCCCAGTGATAAAAATAGAAGAAATACGGTCAGAAATGTATGCCGTAAACCATTTAAGTGCATTAGGCGATACCAGCTATACCAGCGATACCATTATTAGCCAATCGTGATATGAGAAGATTATGGTAAATTGTATCAAATTCTGCACTTAGATCAAGTAGAACAAGAATTGTTCCATATATATTACTAACGTCACATAATGTATTTGTTGTTAACTTGGTTATTGCTGTTTCAGTAAATTAGTTCGGTACATAAGTACTTTGGAAATTGCAAAGTATAGTATTAGTAGTCAGTAAATAAGTTAGTTGATTTGAAACGACTCTTTCTAAAGTTTTAAAAGTATAGAGATATTGGAAATAGTTTTATAGTTATTAAAAAATGAGGTTCAAGAGAAGGTTTGAAAATAAGGGGGACAGTATACTGTATGTATGATATACCAGAAATATGTAATTACTGTATGATATGAGCTAAATTTGAAATCATATGAGGAGCTATATCATTTAGTAATTTTACAGGAATTGGATGAAGAGAAGAAGAGATACGAGAATTTTTAGATTTTTTGTTCTGAATATCTTAATATAGTGAGTAGTGTCTAAACTTATGTTTGACCTTTTAGGTCCTGCTCAGTTGTGTAAATATATATATATATATATAATATATAATTACATAATATATACTATGTTGTAAATTGCACATACTTAATATATACATAATACAAATATAATTGAATACATGACAATGTTAACAATATCTCATTGCATATAATTTATATAAATAATCGCAGAAATTAATTAATATTTATGTATACAATTATATTTTTAATTTTTGATATGTTTAAAACGTATTATACATGTAATCGTAAAATATTTTCACATAAATAATAATAATATATTGTAAGTCCATACTAAAAATTATAAATCCTAAATTATAAATTATATAACTTTTAGAAAATGAACACCTAGTTGAAATATCTGATACAGGTTTTTATTAATATTAATTATACATAATATATATATATATATATATATTACTTGGTTACAAGAATACAATAAAGATTTATATCAAATTGAAAATTATAATGCATACCATATAACACGTAATAACTTTATAAATAACACATATAATAACAATGCAGGTGGTGGCGTTTCTATCTTTATACAAAACCATTTAAACTGTAATACTATTGATAATTTATGCATATCAAAACATGAATTTGTGGATATGCTTACGATTTCTTTAAATATTAATAATAAAAACATTTTAATTAGTGGTATATACAAATCGCATAAAGCTGATATAATAGATTTTAGTGATTTTATGTATACACATTTTAATTACTTTTCGGCTAAGAGGGACCTTTTGTTGGTGGGAGATTTTAATATTAATATTTTAATAAATAACAATAAAATTAAATATTGTTTAGATAACATTTACAGTTTAGGTTGTTATCCATTAATAACAAAATCAACAAGATATGGAATACATATAGACTCATCAATCGATAATATATATTGTAATTGTAATTACAAACCTATAGTCAACGATATTATAATCAGCGATGTAAGTGATCACCTTCCTATATATGTTGTATATGAATGTGAAACAACAAATTATAAAAAAAAAAACAAATTGAAATATATATATATTAGACAAATTAATGATACAACAATAAATAATTTAAAATATAGTATAATCAAACATAACTGGGATTATATGTATACAGATAATACTATAGACTATATATTTAACAAATTTAATGTTGATTTAATAAGATTGTATAATGATAAATGTCCTATTATACAAATAAAAGATAATAAAAAAATTAAAAAACCATGGATTTATTCTAGTCTAATAAAATGCATAAATAAACAAAATAAATTGTATATAAATATTTAAAAAAACAAAACTACAGAAAAATTTATTTATTATAAAAAATGTAAAAATATATTGACAACGTTACTACGAAAATCTGAATATTTGTTTTATTCTTCAAAATTAACAAACAATCATAATAACATAAAAAATACATGGGCTATTATAAATAAAATTATAAATACAAACAAAAAAGAAATTAATTCATTACATAATCCAACTTCCATAGAATTTAACGACTATTTTAGTAGTAATGGACCGAATGTGGCTAAACAAATAATTAATGAACCTAGTAATGAATCTATATATTCAACAATGAATGAAAATACTAAAGAATCATTGTTTTTATTACCTACGACTTTAACTGAAATACAAAAAGAAATATCAAATGCAAAAATAAAATATAGTACTAATTTCAATGATATTAATATGTATATTATAAAAAATATAAGTACAGAAATTTGTCTTATTATTACTCATTTATTAAACGATCATTATCAGATGGATATTTTCCGAATATATTAAAAAAATCTAAAATAATACCACTATATAAATCAGGAGATAGAAAAAAACCAGAGAACTATAGACCTATATCGTTACTCCCACAATTATCTAAGATATTAGAAAGATTGATAAAAAATCGAATTTGAATTTTATTAATAAACACAACATAATTAATGAGGTCAATATGGTTTCAGAAATAATATTTCAACAGCAGATGCTATTTCTGAAACAATTGAGATCATAAGTGATAAATTGTAATCTTTACAAAAATGTGCAATTATTTCAATCGATCTACGAAAAGCATTCGATACACTAGATCAAACCATATTGTTAAATAAACTTTTTATATATGGGATTAGAGGTACAGCTTTTAATTTAATAAAAAGTTATTTATCTGAAAGGGAACAATATGTATCCCAAAATGGTCAAAATTCAAATTATAATAATATTACATGTGGAGTTCCACAAGGATCTGTTCTTGGACCACTTTTATTTATTTTATATATTAATGACTTACCGAAAATTTCAAATAATTGTAAACCTATTTTATTCGCAATGATACTAACTTAATATTTGATGATAAAACAGTTTAAATCTTAAAGATAAAATGCAAACAGATATAAATAAATTATTTAAATGGCTTAATATAAATAAATTATCTATAAATATCAATAAAACTAATGTCTTACTTTTTAATATCAGAAATAAAAATGAAAATATAAACTTAAATTTATATATTAATAATATTAAATTAAAACAAGTAACTGATATAAAAAAGTAGGTGTATATATTGACGACAAGCTTAATTGGAAAAAACAAATAAATTATGTAGCAATAAAATTTGTAGAACAATCGCTATTTTAAATAAAGTAAAACATAAATTCGATATAAAAACATTAATTTTACTATATAATTCTTTTTTTTATTCACACCTAAATTATTGTGTTCATATATGGGGAAATACTTTTGTATCTAGTTTATTAAAAATAACTATTTTACAAAAACGAGCGTTAAAATGCATATTAGATACACAGTATTATAGTTCTAAATATAATAAATTGCATTCAACATTCTACATTTTAAAATTTAGTGATATTGTGAAATATAATACATCTAAATTTATGAACAGGGCAAATAATAAAATTTTGCCTATAAATTAACAGAAATTATATAAAATAAAAACTTATAATAAAAATCTATTTTATAGAATAAAAGTCAGAACAGATCGAAAAGCTTTTTGTTTGACTAATGTTGGACCAAAATTATGGAATAACCTAAACATAAAACTGAAATACAATAATAATCCAAATAAATTTAATAAAAATTATAAAAATATTTAATAAGTTTATATAAAGACTAATGATATACTTTTATTAACAATTTTATTTTATTGACTAATGTTCAATTTTACAAATTAAAAAATTATTATATTATATTATGTATATTAAAAAATATTGGAGTACGAGGCATTGCACTTAACTGGATAATGAGCTATTTAACAAATAGATATCAACAGTGTATATATAATGATGTAATTTCAGATAAACTAAAAGTCATAACGGGTGTACCCCAAGGCACCATCCTAGGACCCATTTTATTTTTAATTTATATTAATGATATTACAAAATCATCTTCTTTATGTAAGTTTACCATGTTCGCAGATGATACTACTTTATATTTTGAAAATACATCAGCCGAATTACTTAATTATATTTGTCAAACTGAATTAAAAAATATTAATAAATGGTTAATATATAATAGGTTATCATTAAATTTAAATAAAACTTGCTTTATGTCTATTAATTCAAGAACTATTATAAATATAAATTTAAATAACAGAAATATTGAAAGAGTTACATTTTATAAATTTTTAGGCGTAATTATAGACGATATATTAAACTGGAAACAACATATCTTGTTTTTAAAATCAAAACTAAAAAAAATCATATAGATTACCAACATTATTTCCAAATTTATAAATAAAAAAGCATTACTTCATATATATAATTCCATATTCTTGCCTCATATAAAGTATTGTAACATATTTTGGGGAAATACATATAAATCTAATGTATCATGCATATATATTCTTCAAAAGCGAATGATAAGAATTATATGTAAAAAACATTTTTTACATCATACTAATGGACTATTTATTGATAATTCTTTATTAAAAATAAATGAAATTACATATATAAGTACATGTGAATTTATGTTTAAAATTTTCAATGATCTTCATCCTGTTATAACAAATGCATTTTTTTCTGTAACTTCATCATCTCACAACACTAGGAGCATAAATAATTTCTCAATTATTAATTTCAAAAAAGAACTATGCAGAAGAACATTAATATACATTGGACCAATTACCTGGAATAAGCTTGATAATATTTTAAAAAATATTTCAAATTATAAATTATTCAGGAAACGTATGTATACACATTTGTTATCTTCTTACTCAGTATACTTATAATCTAAATCTCATTTTTCTAATTTTATATCTTTTATCATGTCTTTTATCTAATATTGTATTATATACTAAGATCCACATTTTATTCTTATTTTAATTTATTGACGTTTATGTAAAAATTAAAAAAAATTAATACTTTTGAGTGTTTTACTTTACAATATTTTATTTCCCCGACATTAATAATATTATTTTACTGAATTTTTGCATTTTATATTTGAATTTACTTTCATGTTTTCTTTCTTTTTAATTGACGTTTATATAAAAATAATAAAATTAAAAAAAACTGTTAGGTATTTCTTTTTTCTTTAGTATTTTCTTTAGTATTTTTTATTTCCCTCTGACTAATAATATTATTTGACTTTATTTTTAATTACATAAACATTTTGTATTGAATCTTTTTTCTTGTATACTTGATTATACTTCTTTGTTTTATTTCTCTTTATTAACACTTATATAAAAATTAGTAATTAAACTAACATTTCAGTTTGAACAAATATTTTACATTCTTTACATTATTATAAAGTATTACAAAAAAATTCCTAAAACTTATTTACTGAAAAAAAAAAAAAAAAAAAAAAAAAAAAAAAAAATGTTACATACATTTCTTACCACCTTTCTAGATATTCTTTTTGTTATGTTTTATTCAGTTTTATTCAGTTTTACTTCATTTTACTTCATTTTTTTCTTCTTTTATACTAATACATCTATATTTTTGTTTAGTGTATTATTTTATAGTACTTATTATTTATTTTAGTTATTTATTTATAAATAATTAAATGATGATTACATAATTTTATGGCAAGTTCAAACAATTTATATTATTTTTCTATTTTATTCATTGTATTGTATCTATGTAAACAGGAAGTCATCTAATATTTTATAATATTTTATTTATTTAGTTTTTTTTTGAACTTGCTTTAAGATTAAGGGTAATTGTCTCGATAAGCTTTAGCTTCTACAAAAACCCTGGTGCAAACCTAAATCTGATAATAATAATAATAATATACATTTACTTTTATTCTACTTTATTATCATTTTCATCTAATTGACTAATGGTATATATTTTATATGATTACACATACATTTTTACATTACATATTATGAACTTTTACTTTTACTTTTACTTTTATACAACTATAACTAAAGATATCATTTTATTTATAACATTTTAATATTTCTTTTAATTACATTTTTTATAATTAAATAATATTCGCTTTTTTAGGTGGCATGCATTATAATATTTCTACTGAAAAATATATAATCTATTTTTTTTTTTGTTGATTTAAAAAAAATGTTTCTTTTATTATTTTTTTATTATGGTAATATTTTTCTTGATTTATTCTATATATTATATGTTTTCTATATATCTATGATTTATTTTTATTCCATGTATATTATATATTAATTTATATAATATTATATATATGTAGGATATATTACAGTTATGCATTATGTTACTTACTATTTGTTATTATAAGTTATCTAGTATTTTACAATTTATATTTATGTGTTATACATGATGAGAGAGATTACGAGAAATATTATTTAATATTATTTTAAAATTATTGTAGTGTACTATTAATTATTTTCTTTTTTTTAATTTCTAATTTAATTTATATAATTTTTATATTTATCATTATAATGTATAATTTTTATTTTTTTGTTTTATCATATATTAGTATATATTAGTATGTGTGGGTGTGTTTGGGTACATGATTGGATATGCTTGAGTCATTGGGTGTATTAGGGATGTATAGTATGCATCGGGGAATAAGGATATCAGCGTTTACACCTCTGGCAATGGTGTAATCCCTAATGATATAGGATTTGTAGCACCCTTACCTGAAATGTAATGTTATACGCATCCTGGGTATACTCGGTGGCAATGGTATTATCCTTTGTTGTACTTAATAGCAGCCTTATATCTAGTATTGTTTTACATTTTTTTAAATTTTTTATTTATTTTAAAAAAAATATGTTTATTTCATTTAATTTAATAGTATTATAGATTGATTGTTTGTAATATTTTATATTATATACACTTTATGTAATACATTTTTAATAAAATATTATATTTTTATATATGTTTATATATATATATTTTTTATTTATATATTATCGTTTACTAATATACTTCTCGTAATTTCGTAAATAGGTGAGTGACCAGACAAGCTTTTGCTTTTTCATTCATCTAGGCTTTTAAGCCAACTATGAGTATTATTATTATTATTATTATTATTATATATAATACACATTTTAGAAAATGAACAAATGGTTGAAATATCTGATACAGGTTTTAAAAAATATTAATTAGAAATAATATATATAAACATTATTAATAATACTATGACCCAATGGTGTTATTTTATGTAGTGTTCTTACAAGTACTAGTAAGATATGTCAGTGAGTTTTTTATCTACATTTAAATCAAACAAATAATCAATAATGAGCGTTTAATATAGTATTAACATATTAAATAATAATTGTTGATATATATATATATATGAAATTAAATAGTAATAATTACTCATATTGTTACATTTAATAGTAATCAAGTTATAGGCTTCAATTTTAATATTATAGATAATATGGTACTGGTTTAGAATATGACAAATATTGTTATATACTGTTCATGTCCTAGCACACGTATAGTTACATTCATTATTTCCATCCCTATCCTTCGCATCTAAAAAATAGTATTTACATTGTCTAAATTATATCATTTATACATTTTAAAATATGTTCACCTAAATATAATCAATTTGAATTCTGTTATGCAAATATACTTATATTAAACCTTTTATTTGTCTTATTTATAACCGTTGATTCAACAGATGTATTTATATGATTTTTCTAAATATCGTGTAGGGGAGCACATGTTAATGATACCGATAACTTTCACCATTTCATACAAACCATAGCAATATCTAAAAGTTTACAATCTTTATATACGAATATATAATTAATCTGATAAGTATTTTGTCTTTTATCTTTCACTTTCGATCTTATCCATCGAGAATATTTTTGATGAATTAATTATGAGCCGACTTTTCCTATTATTTCGTAGCTTACAGAACATTCGTTTTCATCTGTTTATGCAAATATTTAAAAGTCGTCTTTGAGTATATCGCGGATCTTCGTTTTAGATTATTCTAGTATAGTCGACATTTCACAACCATACATGAAAATTGAGAGAACTCGATAGTTATAGAGTATGTTTTGTAGTTTTAAATAAATGTATCTGCTCCCAGTGATCATATCCAATTTTACCAATGCGTTAACTGCTGTCGATAGTCTCACAATGTATATCATTTTTGAATTACCAGTGTAGCTGATTTTTGAAATATTACACATTTTTTATTTTTTTTCTGTAAGTAATAATCTTGGGTGTGAAACATTTCCCTAAAACATGTATATTGCATTTCTCGTGACTGAATTCCATATTTTGACGATATTTTCTCTAACGAGTCGGTTAGAACTCGTAGTTCACATTCAGAACATGTATTACGATTTATATGTTAACTGGTTTATCTCCATTTTATATTCTCAATTTTTTATTTGACAAAGAATCCTGAATTATTCTTTCGATACATATATCGAATAAGACAGGTGATAGCAAGTTTCATTATATCACCCATGTTGTATTATTGAAAAGTGAATAAATCCAATTCGGCTATTCAATATTACTGAACCGATTGTTGATTCATTTAGTGACTTATTATTGTGATCATAGCGTTACCTATATCAAATGAATATATCGCATGCCATATTCCTTCATACCATAACATAGCGAAGGACTTCTTGAAGTCGACACAATTGGTGTAAAGTTGTCATTGCTATTCAATATATTTGTGTATTAGTAATCTTCGGTTTAGATTTATTCGGTTGTGCTACGGTTTTTTCTCAAACTCGATTATTCATCCGTCACGATTTAGACTGCTTGTGATATGAATCGATTCAGTATGATTCGTAAGAGAATTTTGCTAATGTGGATACCACTGGAATTCCCTACCCAAACATCTACGAATAAACTCATCAACTCCCCCCTTTATGCCACCTCAAGACTCATTACTTCTCCCTTGCATTCCCTCCCACTCAATAATTTCACTCCCACGGACGGCCGATTTCTCACGCACTTGCAGTCCACCAAAAAAATAAAAAGTAAATAAACCACCAAAAAAGTAAAAAGTAAGTAATGTGACTAATGAGACTGATATAAAATGTTTCAATATTTTGTAAAGTCACCTTTCTTTGGAATGGTAAATACTAATTAGTTGTCCTCGTTACTACGGCTATCTGTTTATAAATATAATTGCCTGACAAAACTGGATAATCAGTGACGGATCGTCCAATTTAATTAGTTCACTTAGAACATTGTCAATAACAAATGAATTCCCATATGTAAATCTTCTATATAGCGTGTATTATGTCCTACTAGAGTATTGGTAATGGATTGTATTCTTCTTCATGCCTATTTTACTTTATTATGTTTATTAGTTCAGTTTTAATTAAATGTAATTTAATATAAATCATTACAGTACCTTACTATCTATATCGCCTATAATTGTCATATTCAATGTATACACTGTTCTTATCCTAAATAATTGCCTACCTGGCGAATTAGAAATTGTAAGCGTTTTAACCATATTGCTATGACCATATATTTTAAAATTACTATTAATTTATTTGCATTGGGATTTAAGACATTTCCCCTATCTTTATTGTATACTTCTTTTTATAAAAATGTGTACTAGTTTGTATTCTTCTTCATGATTACTAATCTGATGTTTTGTGGTATACATATATATATATATATATTTTTATTGTTATTTTATTTTTATTTGATGGAGTCCTTTCATCCCATCCAGGAACTTAGATGAAGTTTTCACTTATAACTATATATAGCTCTAATTTCCCTTCGAAGCCGTTATCATGTTAAGGCATCTATGGTTTTAACGAGAGCCGATAATTTATTTATACACAATTATATAAGATCACTTCTAAATAATAGTTTAAAACCCATTTTATAAAATTAATTAATGGTCCGGACGAGGCTCGAACCCGTGTCCTACTGCTTATGTGTCTGACGCCTTAGCAACTGAGCCACACGGATAGTATATATGCATCATTGGAATATTAAAATGAATCTCGTAGAACTCCATTTTATACAAATAATTAAATGGCAACTATATGTTTACATATCTCTAGACGTAATAACCCTACCATATTTATAGCATAGAAAATATTATGACTCTACTATTCAATAGAAATATTATATAATGAACATTTACGTGATATATGATCTCACATTATCCATATATCACCTATAATTAAAACCACAACTTTTCATCAGTATTTTTTTCACTTAACAATAAATATGATTTTCTCTTCTTGTTCTACATCGAAAATTCCATATAAATGTATATACATAATAAGTTATTAATGCATCGCTATGCACTAAACTATATTGCTCCTCGTAATATATTAATTTATAAAATATATATATATGTATATATATATACTTAATTTTAAAATATTATACATAGTAAATAATGGTTTAATTTTAAATATCACTAATATAAATTTATTATTAACAGTTAATTAAGAAATTGAAATAAAGAATAAATATATTGTCATTAATTTTATAATAAATGTATCGATATACTCAATTATATGTATTATATGCTATACTATGTACCGTATTACTTAGTATTCATGTTATATGATGATGATAATGATGATAATGATGATTATGGTTTATTATACACAAATAATATATGTATACATGTATATTTGTAATATCTCTAATACTTTCATTCGTATGGTTATGGATGACATTATAATTATTTAATTATATATATATATATATATTGATGTGTATTATAGTTATGTTAGATTGTTAGAATGGTAAGGATATTTAATAATAATAATATATATTTTATTAGGTAAACAAAAAATAAATATATAAACAAAAATAATGAAGAAAAAATAGATATAAATTGATACCCAAAACGACATTGTACAATAATTAACAATAGGTTTATAATTAATAAAAAAAACGCCTTGCTTTATGCATGCCGAACATAAGATATATGAATATTATATGCAACTATGCGCATATTATATGAAGTAAAATGAAAACAATATAAAAGAAAATCAGAACTCTCATCTCCACCATAAAGATAACACTAATTAAGATCGTAGGTTTCAGGTTAGAGGTTAGATAACCCATATGAGATGGATCAGGCCCCAAGGGTTGGTCATTCCCATAATGTAGTGGTATTGACATATCCTGACATAAAAACCAGCATAACCAATACAGTGAATTAGATAATTCTGATCATCTAATTATACTACGAATTATTAAGGCTTTAAAAGAGGAAACAGTTTAACATTGTAATATTAGATCGGGTAGTTTATTCCAATCTGAAGATATTCTATTACCAAAGTAGATGAATAGTGGTGTGGTCCTTGATTTCATTCTCCTTATCTTTATTGATGGGCCCCTGCTAGATGATACGTATGTACTCATGATGTCCGACACCGGCACATCAACGAATCCTTTGATGATTTTATAAGCTAGAGTAAGATCGGCTATAGTTCTGCGTTGGGAGAGTGAATGTAAATTTAAGAATTTTAATCGATCAGAATAATTTAAATATGATAAATTACAACGATAAAATAATTTTTTAGTAAAATTTCTTTGCACTTGTTCAAGTAAGTCATTATACCCAATATAGTTAGAATGAGGATTCCATACAGAAGAACCATACTCTAGAATTGGTCGTATATAGGTTAAGTATGCACATACTAAAGGAGAGTACTGGTTAGTTATGAAAGATCTAAATATCATATTCGATATTCTATATGCTTTAGAACATATATCAGATATATGAATATACAATTTTAGATTATCTGTGAATATTATACCATGATTTTTATAATATGTACAATATTTTAATAAATTATCATTAAGATAATAATTTGATTTGTTGATACATTTACTAATACGCATAATTTTACATTTGGAGGTTGCTAGTTCAAGTTGCCATGTTGACATCCATTTATCAATATTGGCAAGTGTTAGTTGAAGACGTATATCATCAGATGACAGTAGAATATGGCCAATTTTTGCATCATCAGCAAATAGAAAGGTATATGAAGGTTTCTCCACACAGTCGGGTAGATCATTAATGTATATTAGAAATAGAATTGGTCCTAATACAGAACCTTGTGAAACACATGAAATTACCTTTTAGGGTTTATACATATTGTTATCAATTTTAACGCTTTGAATTCTATTAAATAGGTAGGATGTAATCGATTTCAGGACATCTCCTTGTATAACAATATTAAATAGTTTATAGAGTAATAATTTATGCGACACCTTGTCAAAGGCCTTAGCCATATCAATATAGATAATATCCGAAGATTTAGAGTTAACTTTAGCTTTAAATATGTCTCGATAACATTTTAATAACTGAAGATCAGTTGATTTAATATTGTATGTTCGTAGTTCATTGATAGCGGTATGTAGAAAACATAATCTAAAATGTAATACATTGATACAGATTAATTCAAAAGCATTATTAGGCATATTAATTTGATAAGTATTATAATGCATATTTACATAAACAAGAATTCCACTACCATGGGTATTAGTATTCCTATCTAAGCGGTATAATGTATATGTGTCATTAAGATTTAATAATGAATTGAATATATTTTTATTCAGCCAGGTTTCTGTAAATATTATGATATCATAAATATTACTATTAAGGATGGATATGAGCATTGGTAGCTTGTTGCATATACTACGTGCATTACAATAATAAACCTTAATAAATGATGATTCTGTACATGGTTTTAGTCAATTATTATTACTAGAAGTGAACGAATTTTTCCATTTGGAAAATTCTGCTTCTAAATATTTAACTTCACAATCCCAATTTATAGTTGTTTTATCATTATTAATATTAAATGATCTAAGTTCATATTCAAGATTTCGATTATTAAAAACACATTTTATATTTCCGGGTATAGTTTTGGCATCGGCAATTAGAATTCTACGAGTAAGTCTATCCTCAAAACTTTGATAAGGTCTAATAAAAACTTTCGGGTATTTTTTATATTTATCAACTATATTCGAAAAATGTCACAGTTGATAGACTAGTTATATAAGTTTTTAATGATTGGATTAGCTTAGCACTACTCTGAATCATATAAATACATTTATCAATACCCTTATTTTGATTAGGTGACATAGTACATGGTTTACAAGTAACATTAAAAAAGGTGAATTAAACATCTCAATTAAATATTTTGGAGGAGAATTATTATTTGGAAATTTAGATTTAGTTAACTTAGCATCATGAAAGCATACATAGTGTAATCTATTGTTACATGTAATGCAACTAACATAATTATCAGCACAATTTGTGGTACAATTCAGGCAAAATTACATTGTAATAGAAAATAATATGGTTCTATAATAATTATATATTGAATTCAATGCATGTACACCTATAAATATATTTATATATACATATATAAATGTACTAACATACAAGAATATATGGATTTATATGCAATATATGTGATATTTTTATGAAATTTGCAAATTCTTGGAAAAATTTAATAAATATTTGTATGGATTTATGGCTTTTTCAAATATAATAAACATAATAATAATACAAGATATGAATATGTAAACTATATATAATTGAAATTATACAGTATAATAATAATAACGAATTGATAAATAAGAATAATATAATATTTATACAAATTATTATCTAAAAATATATATTTTTGAAATTTGTTTTAATATTTGTTTAAATAATACAAAATAATTAAATTGGATGGTAATGTAAAAATAATTACACAAATAAAATATATTATAAATAATAAGATATTTTTTTTAATATTTAAAGAATCGATCATATGTAATATGTGTTTCGCTTTATATATATATTAATATACATAATCATATAATAATATATAATTACATATTTCTATATACAAGTATATACATTTTATATACACAGACACTCTGTTAGGTACTCTAATAACACCTACTAATTTTGTGTTTCTCCAATAATTCTGGATAGAATTCTTGATTCTATAACATTTTAAAATATGTCGTATATAAAATAATGATATAATACAATTATATATATATATATATATATATATATATATTGAAATTACATATCTGATTTAATAACTAGATGGATCCAGAAGTTAATATGCTGACATGTTGTCATTATTTATTAATCTAATAACAATAATGATTATCATTAGTATTTTAATATTATATAATATTAATGTATTCATTTCTTAAAATATATATTATTATATTGTAATATTATTATCGCCATCATGATTTATCACCCAAGACTTGGGTTACAACTCATGGTATAATTTTTTCTTTCAAAAAAAGTAATTTTCTCATTCAATAATATGTTGTTAATTTAATTTTGTATATGTTAACATTGAACATTTAATTTTACATTGATAATATATTATAAATTTACAAATAAAGGTATAAATATAGTTAACTAAATTGTATAATACATCTTAAAAAATTCTGATATAACATAATTAAAAATTTACAAATAACATTTTTATCTATAAACTTCTTTTTCCACTTATTTATATACAAATAATGCCCTCCGATATCGATACCGAAATATATATATATATATATATATATATTGCTTACTTGCTTAATTTCGAGGATGATCTTGTCAGTCTAATCGAGCATCAATATGGCACAGCTTTCTCCAGACATCCCTGTCCAGCATGCTGGTTCTTATTTCTTCCTTATCATGAATACCACAATCTTTCTTCAACATATCAACATAGATTATTCTTCTGCGGCCACGACTTGCTTTACCTTGAGATGGTTCCCACAGAATCAGAGGGTGAACTGAGAGTTCAGGATGTCGTACACAGTGTCCAGCCATTTTCATCCTTCTGGCCTTACTTTTAGAGGAGACCAACGGAAGTTTCCCATATACTTCTTTATTAGTTACGTGTTCCTGCCATTTTATATTCAAAGCTTTCCGGAGCATTCGTGTGTATATACCGTCTAGTGAGTTATGTTCTTTGACATTCAAAGTCCATGAATCTGATCCATATAGTAATACACTTTCGACCGTCGCAACAAATAGTCGTCTTTTAAGTGGTAGGTTTGTCTTAGATTTCCATAGAGTCTGCATGCTGTATAGCGCGTTCCAATCTAAAGCCTTTCTTACTTTTATATCTTTTTCCGACGAATTTATCCACGATCCAAGGTATTTGAAATCTTTTTATACTAATCTAATTTGTCCATCTGCTGTTTTTAATATTATCGGATCTAATGTATTGAAGGCCATTACCTTTGTCTTATTATAGTTGATAATATATATATATATATATATATATATATATTTTTTCATTTATAAATAGGCAATACAAAATGAAGTATACTAAGTGTTAAGTATAGTATATCAAATGAGAGAGCGTCAAGTCTTTAGTATTTATTTAACAGCCAGTGTTCAAAACGTTGCCTATATATACACAATTTAGACCTGTAAAAGCAGCCATGCGTGACGTAAATAATAATGGGCGAGTCCATTATTATTACGGCAGGGGCGTCATATCAATATATAACACTAAGTTGTTTAGAATAAAATGTACATATAATACACACTACTCATATTATGGATATTGTGATAGATTCACCACAACCCAATTACATCAACCATGTGTAACTTACCAATACAATATAGGATGATAACACCATAACAACATGTGAGAATTATATTGATTTATTGTTAATTATTTTAAGCAAATATATAGTCGAAATATATAATAGAAAATATAAAGTATAAATATTTTCTAATGATAACATATGTTATAGAAATAAACAAAGAATAATACAAAATTAAAAATTAATAACAATTAAATAAATTAAAACGTTTTACAATTACAATTACGTTTAATAAAACGAATGAAAAATAATAGAATATAAAATAAATTATATAGTATAAATAAACGAAATATTATCGAAAATAGAAATAAAATATATCGCAAAATAACATTAACTATTTAATATATATAACATTTTTAAGTTAACAATATTTATAATATAAATTATAAACAAATAATTAATAAAATTAAGTATATTTCTATCCGTGATTCCTGACATTGTTCTGAAATTAAGATATATTAATATATCAATATAACTTACCAACTTATTGATTAATGAAACTATGTCATATATTATATAAATGTTAAATAAAATTAATAATACATTAATAATATATGAGTAATACGTTATTATTAAATTATTGCAATTATTGACAGTGACTGTGACAATTATTTCCCTTCCATGTTAGGGAACCAATATGTATTTATAAGTATTGCATACGTATTTAGTTTAGCTTTTGGATATTCTTCTATAATAATTATACTTACGTATTCACCTCATCTTCCATCATATATGGTTACTTTTGTTATTAATAATGTAGACATATATGTGAATGTATTTTTACGTAATAATAAGAGTTTACAAATTTAAATTATTTAATTATCAAATATTTTATTATTTAATTATTATGAATATATAGTATTAATAAACAATACAAAAACACTGATGTAAACATCATCTATAAGACATAATATTAAATACATTACATATTGTATGTATTAATATACATGTATAGCATTAATAAATGTAAACTAATACGAATTACCAGTAAAAATAAGAATACTACACTTGTTTCAATATATTAATATATGTAAATTTAAAACTTTAACATTACTTATACATTATTATTGAATATAATCTAAAGTTTATAAAACACATTATTAATATAGAAAACCAGATTATCATTTGGTTATAATATTATAATAAGTTTAAACTACGAATTAGGAACATATCGTTAATTTGAGTTATTCCTATATTATATAATTAGTGTAACTTTATATTATAAGAATCATAAAATATTAAAAAAAATACGTTTGCATTTGATAAAAGTTTTATTTTATTTTAATATATATTTAATATGATATATTGCAATATACGAACATTTAAATATATAATGTGTTACGTGTTTTAATTACTAGTATCTTTGGATACTTAATCACGTGATGTTTTATGTTAATATAGATATGGTATGTTATTAAAATGTTAAAAAATGTATAGTTTAAAAACCTAATGTTATTAATTCCATATCTATTATCTGAGAATACTTAATACTAGGATATACAAGCTCTACCTAGAAATAGCTCAGACAAACATAACACAAAAAAGGTGAAAGAGGGATACAAGAAATAGATATTTAGAAAAATATTTTTTTTAAATATATATAAGTAAATAAATAAAATTATGCCAGAAATAATACGATACATTGAAAACGTAAGAGCACCAATATAATTAGTACTAGGAAATAGTAAATATGAAAACTGAAAATATTAAAAAAAAAAACGATGAAATAATTATACACTACTAACAATATTAAGTGATAAATCAAAAGATATTAAATTATCACTTTTTGAAAACACCTTCGGATACGATGCGATGAGAATATGTGAAGGTTTTGACATGAATGAAGAGAGAAAAACCAAAGATATCATAGAAGCATTTGATAAATATACATCGGGAATGAAAAATATAACATATGAACGATATATTTTTAATATTAGAAATCAAAATCAAGAAGAAAGCATTGGAGAATTTGTAACAGATTTAAGAAGAATAAAGAAAAACTGTGATATTTGCAAAACATGCGGCTATGGTATACTACGCGACAAAATAATATTAGGAATATAGAATAAAGAGCTAAGAACAAATTTACTGAAAGTAAAATATCTAAAGATAGAAGAATGTATCGATATATACAGATCGGCAGAAGCAGCGATAATACAAACAGATAGGATTGGTTTCTATGAAAGTATTAATAAGATTACTAAACATAATACATATTCAAAAAATTACTATAATAATGATTCAAATAATAATAATTTAAAAATTACAGTAAAAATAATAATTATAAACATAGAAATAATTATGATAATAACCAGGTAGGACGTAGTTCTTGTCAAACTTACAACACAAATACTATGAATGTAAAATGTGGACAAAGTCCTGCTTAAAATTTCAATAAATATAAATATTGTTGAAGACAATATGTATTTAACAAATATATATGTCCAGCATTTGATAAAATATGCAACATATGTCATTAGAAAGATAATTTTAGTATATGCTGCAGATCAAGAAATAGTAATATAAACTACATGCAAGAAGACAATAGAAAACAAAATGATAGAAATAATGAAGACATAGATGAAGATGAATGGTTAAATAAACTAATAGAATATCTAATGAAAAAACAAGTGAAATTTGAGTTGATAATCGACGATCAATTTGAAGTAACATTTCAAATAGACCAGGGGCTTTCATAAATATGTTACCTGAAAAATATGCTAAAAAGAATAAAGCTGCTTATACAGGAAGTTTAAAGGTGTTGAATAACGAATCAATGACACCACGAGAACAAACATATTTATAAGTATACAACCCCATAACAAATAAAACAACAGAAGAAGTGTGTATACTGTATGAAGTTAATACATGTATACATAAACTAAGTTTACGTACCTGTGAATCTCATGGTGTAATTACTATAAATGAATATAATTGTAACATAGTATCAAAAGTAACAGAAGAAAATATAGAATAACGATATATATATAGAAGCTATATTCAAATTATTATTTACATACATTAAGATGACTGGGGATATCTTCCAGGATAAATTATAGATTTGTATGTTTAATTAAAAAAGTAATTATTTTTGGAGTACTTTCCTATTTATAAACGCTATTATCAGAAATATAACAATAACTGGATACTCGAGCCGCTATCCCATGCAATTTGAAGAGGCTCAATGTCGATTACAAATCACTAAGAGGTCCTTCAAGATTTCTGCTGCCTCGTTATGGAACAAGCTACCTCTGTCGATACGACGTACTCTATCTATCACAATATTCCGCAAAAGACTGAAAACATATTTTATAATAATTTTTTTTTTAACATTATTTGATAACACTTTAGAGAATTGTTTCTACTATTATTCAAGTATATAAATAAACTTTATTATTGTTATTATTATTATTATATATATATATATATATATATATATATATATATATATATAATAATAATAACAATAATAACGTTTATTAACTTTATTATTGTTATTATTATTATTATTATTATATATATATATATATATATATATATATATAATAATAATAACAATAATAACGTTTATTGATACACTTGAATAATAGTAGATATATATATATATATATATATATATATATATATATATATATATAATAATAATAACAATAATAAAGTTTATTTATACACTTGAATAATAGTAGAAACAATTCTCTAAAGTGTTATCAATTAATGTTAAAAAAAAATTATTATAAAATATGTTTTCAGTCTTTTGCGGAATATTGAGATCGATATATATATATATATATATATATATATATATATATATCGATATATATATATATATATATATATATATATATATATATTTATATATATATATATATCTAATTGGTGTAGGAATGTTTATAATATGAAATAAATCCTTACATAGTATATATATATATATATATATATATACAAGGTAAACTCAAGCTGAGTACATTACAACTTATATATTTGTATTAGTATATAGTACTATTTTTAGTATGTGTTACTTAGTATTTATGTATTCGCGCACGCAGCAATATTACATATTTTCCGAAAGAAAGATATTCCACTCTAATGAATTTGTTAAATTAATGATAAATCTGTGCTGATAAATATTTATTTTAATTCTATTTTTAGTTGATATGTGTTTAATGTCAATTTATAAAACATAGTACTATTATTAATGAAAAGTTATGCACGTTTTTGAAAACAATAAATAATTAATGTATAGTATTTGTTTTAAGAATATAACATTATGTTATAATTGTAACCATTTTCTTAAAAATATATAGCCATATTCGATAAATATAATAAATCAGTAGATCCATTTCAATGTAAAATTATACATATTGTGTAACATTCTAAAGTATTGTGTAACAATTGACAATTCGTTATTGAAAGTATTAAAACGATAGTAGGTATTGTTGATAGGTATTGTCGATAGTAGCATTGCCACAAATATTCACGTTGAATTTTATTCGGAAATAAACTATAAAAACGTTCATATTCTAGTTTCCTTCTTTGACTATAATGTCCCCCACAGTAGAGCATATAGTAGGTCATATATTATTAGGGCCCATAAAAGGGCCTAAGCTATGATTTTATATATATTGAATTGAATTGAATTTAATTGTTTATTTAAACACCAATATAGCGGGTGCCCTCTCTGGTGTATAATAATAACGATAAATAATAAAAACAAACGAATAGAAAATACAAAATAACAACAATTTAAATTAAATAGATTTAGATAGGATATAAAGATTAAATAACGCGTATACAAACATAAATTAAGAAGTGTTTAAATAATGTTTTAGTTTCTTTCTAAAACAATATAAGGATTGGACCTTCCGTAAGTCATACGGTAGGACGTTCCATATGCGAGGAACAGCGGAGGAGAATGCCCGATTACTAAATCCATTGAATAAAGTATTGCTCTCCAACAGTATTGCATCAGATGTTCGAATCTTCTTCAGTATGCGACGACGTTTCAGTTGAGTATGCAGATAGTCAGGCTTACCTAAGAAGACAGATTTATGAGCTAGACAGAGTAAACGATATTTGCATCGCTTTCTAAATAATAGCCATTTAAGATTATGTTGGTGTTCATCTGTTTTCAAATGTTCACTACGATTGATATTATAAATAATGCGTATAGAAGCGCGAATAATTCTATCAATCTTTTTAACCTCTATATTCTATAAGTCACTAAATAATGATCCGCAATAATCAATTCTGGATAATACTAGAGCATTAATAAGTAGTTTAGTAATACGCTTAGAGCAATACTTTCTAATATGTCTAATCCTACGTAGATGAAAGTTAGCTGATTTTGATATAGAATTAATATGAGCATCAAAAGATAATGTCTATCGAAGATAACTCCAAGATTACGAACTGAAGCAGAAGGATGTATAACCCTACCATCAATGATTACCGGTGGAAAAGTAGTATATACCCTAGATACATTTAGTAGTTCGGTTTTAGAGGTATTTACTAGTAGATCGTTTCTAAGAAGCCAATTAATGATTTCAGATGCACATTCCAGAAGTTCCAAGTTGGAGTTAAGCGAGTTAACAGGAATTTTAATAATTAGCTGTATATCATCAGCATATATATGGTAGGTAATATTAGGAAATTTACTAATAATATTAGATAGAGGACGCAAGTAAATAGAAAACAATAAAGGACCGAGTACTGATCCCTGAGGAACTCCACATAGTATATCAATGGGAGGCGAAATATAATCATTCACTTTTACTGAGGAAGTTCGATCGTTAAGAAATGAAGTTAACCAGCTGAGAGACGAACCTTCAATTCCGAGTTCCTTAATGCGTTCAATAAGAATATTGTGGTTTAGAGTATCAAACGCACTCGAAAGGTCGAGTAGCAATAGTTGCGCATAATGAGAGGAGTCGAGCGATTTATAGAGCGTATCAGTAATAATATTTAAAGCAGTTTCAGAGGAATAATGTTTTCTATAAGAACTCTGTTAGGGTTCCATTAAATAGTTATTCTCAAGATAAAATATCAATTGTCTACTGACTACACGTTCCATGATTTTACTGATTATCGGAAGTTGGGATATGGGTCTATAGTTCATAAGATCATCAGGATCGAGAGAGGATTTTTTCAGAATCCGCTTAATAATAGCATATTTTAGAGATTTAGCCATGATCCCATCATTAAGTAATTCCGAAATTAAATTCGAGATAGTAATCGAAAGTAATAAAACTAAATTTTTAAAGACAACCAAAGGAAGAGGATCAATAGGAGATGTTGAATTGGACATCATAATCAATTTGTGTATTTCAAAAATGGAAGGCGAGGAAAAACTATATAATTTACATAACTAGTTGGTTCAGTGATTTGATGGGCTATCATACTCGGAGGTATCAAAGCGAGTTTAGATTTAATACATTTAGAAATACTAGATAACTTATTATATAAACTAGATACAAAAGAAGAGCACATATTATAGTCGGAAAGTCTATTTGATATGGGATTTAAATTACTACCAAGTATTCTATTCACTATTTTGAAAAAATGTTGGGAATTTGAACCAAAGGCATTCAGTTTTTGCTCATAGAAATTAGCTTTTTGTGAATAAATTGCTTTCTTATAAGCCATCCTTGCCTCCAAGAAAATATACTTATGATAAGAAGATTGATGAATTCTACGCTCAAGTTTCCTTAATGAACGTTTCATTATAGCAAGATGAGAAGAAAACCAAGGTGATGAAGTATGTAGAGTGAAGTAACGAGATTTTAAAGGAACTAAGTTATTCAAAGTAGATGAAAGACAGTAATTTAAAAAATCAAACGATATGTGATCACTGGATAATCTATTCTCAAATTGTAGGCCTAGTTCATGATAGTTTAATTTCCTCAACTCCCTATAAAAAACTAATGACTTAGTTGATACAGGTTTCCTTAGAGAAATAGATGTATGAATCAGATAATGATCAGTTAAGAGATCAGAACGAATACAGGGTGAAATGAACTGAGTGGGTGTATCATTAGGAGTAAAAATCAGATTAAGAATATTGCCACTTGTGTGAGTAGGACAGGATATATGTTGATAAAGACCAAGGGATTCAGTTAATTGCCTAAATAAGGAATGGGGTTGAGACATGGAGTCAAAATGATAATTGAAATCGCCCATACAAATGAATTTAAAAGAGCTAGAATGTAAGCCATTATGTATGCAATCAGAGAATTCATCAAAGAGGATGGAATAATCAGGCCTAGGAGGCCGATAAATAACTATAATACGAAGTATATCGAAAGGGAAATTAAATGTGCAAGATAAGCAATCACTATAAGAAAAAGTAACAGAAGAAATGGAAGGCGTTGGTAAGTCCATATGAATTAAGATACCAACGCCTCCCCCACGTCAATAATTACGAGGTTGGAGATAAAGATTATAACCCGCCTCGCAGCACAATGAGAATATATCCGTATCATCAATGCTAATCCAGGTTTCAGTGATCCCAATAATAGAGATAGGTTTAATTTTTAGATAGGAAAGGAGTAGTACAATATTAGAGCGAAGAGATCGAATTGTAATAAGGGAAATGCTAATTACATCAGATAACATACATAGTCACTTTTTATTAGACTCAGTCTCAGATTTTGATTTTGAAAAAGCCGCAAAAGATATCTTCCATGCGGATATTTCCTCTTGCGTAGGGTTATATTTATCAGATATCCAGTCAATCTTATCATTGATAGTTCTTCTTAACTCATAACAATTAGTTCTTTTATTAAACACCGATTTGAGGGACTTAATGGAACCTGATTTAATAGCATGATAATACAGCAAGCCCAATTTCCTAGTATCGAGTGATAATGACTGGAATGTAAACAGTTTATCATATTTATCATCAAATTTTAGATCTAAAAACCTATCTCTAGAGTATTTTGAGTTGAAGTTTATTATGGCAGTGCCATTAATAAATTTAACATCAGAGATAGTAGCGTTATCGATACCAAAATACTTAAACATAGCATTAATATAATCCATATTACAGCTAGATTTCGATATATTGTTTATAATTGCACATAAATCATCTATTTGATTATGTGTTATTTTACTCGGTATATTATTAATCTTAGATGTCATAGAACTAAACGAAGATTCAATTGAAGATTTCAGTGTATCAGCATATGTTGTATTTTTCTTAATAATATTATTAGAATCGATTATTAAGGATTTATATTATTTATTTGTACAGATAAAGAGTTCAACGTGACAACATCAATGGAAGGGGAAGAAACATCATTTTTAGATACCAGACAATTATTACAATAAAATAGAAAATTTTTAGAATTAAAAATCGCACAAGCATATTGAGGAGGAGTATTATTATTAGTCCACGCGGAAGGGAGCATATAGGCATTGAAAAGGCATTTATGATGAATACAATCATTGCAATTGGTATAAGAATTGCTATTCTCAGTGCTACATGTCTTATCACAGTAGGTACAATTGGTCATATTAGCTAATATAAGTTAAATTAAATTATAATGTAGTATGTATTTATCTAAGCTTGCTATATTAGTATGAATATGTGATGTGATTGTGAAATATATGTTATTGTATATCTATGCAGGAATGATGTATATATATAAAATATATAATATATTATATATAAACAGTCAAAATGTATGAATCAATAGTACAGTAAACAATATCAAAATTAAATCATCCAGGCAATATAATAGAATAAATAAAATAATAGAAGTCAGTTGTTTACATAATCAAATGCATGCGATGCGGTCTGGTGATTTTATAGATCTAAGATATCGATTTATCAATTTACACAGCTCTGCAATCTCGAAAAACCTATATAACGTTTATAATTATAGAAGATATACTCAATACGATTGATATTCTATTATATATAAGACGGAAGATATATATTTATATTGCGCATACACTATGAAATATCATACGGGATAAATGTACACTAATCTCGAGGTCACGACGGTTTAAACACGGGTTACCGACAACCAGAGCAAGCCAGGCACGGGATGATCCTCCTGGACAGTGACCGAGATATGTAGTCGTGTAGTACAAATTGATGATATGCGAAGATGTGTATTTATCAGTATACAAGCGTGTAACGTAGATGAATGCGAAATAGTGTATTTAACAGTTAAACAATGAAGTTGAAAATCAATAGAAACACGTCTGTTCGCTACGAGAGACATACACAGAATGATTATATATATATATATATATATATATATATATCCAATTTATAAGATTTTATAGATATATAATTAAATATTATAGTTAATATAATCGAAACGGTATATTCGTATATATTATATTTAATATAATTGATATTTGTATTATATTATATATTAATTATTATAATAAATATAAATATTAAATAATAGTTTTTATTTTTAATATCACTAATTAAAATGTACCATTATCAGTTTATAAATACATTGAATTAAAGAATATATACATTGTCATTATATAAATATATATATATATATATATATATATATATATATATATATATATATAATGTTATAACAGATATTATTGTTTGTGTATAGTCTAATTAATTATATAACGTTGTTTATGTCAACACATTTTATATACATCATTATGTTTTCGCATGTACAACACATAATTATATAAGTTAATCATTAATAACACAATTATTATTAATAAGATTTAATAATATCATTAATAATATTTATACTTAAAATTGTATTTGATATAGTAGTTTAGTTTATTATCATTTGTTATTAAATGTATCTAACTTCATTTTCTTATTTATCATTTCATCGTATATATTGGTAGACCACCTATTCAAAGTAAATCGTGAGCCTTCAACTCGGACTTCCATCTGTTCTCTTATATTTTTTACTTTTATAAAGTTAGTCTCGTGATCATCATTTATACTTCTTCTTCCTTCAGCCCTTGTTTCTCTAATTCTTAGTTGTGTCAACGTATTCTTATTTTCTCTCAAGATAGTTGTTAACGCGTCAAATGTACCAATATCATACTTCAAAATTAAATGTTCCATGTTTATGTCATAATCTGATTCTCGTGGTTTATTTTTAGGGGGTGTTATATTACGAAAATGATTCCTTAATTTAAAACCAGCAAATATACCAATAGAAATTGCTACAATTGCTACAACTATTATAGGAATCAGATACAAATTGTTCCATGCCATATTATCTGAAATACATATAACTTCATTAACATATATAATTAATTAATGATATATTATATACTAAATAATAATAGATATATTAATACAAATATTGCACAACATATACATTTATAAAAGATTAATCTATGCTCATATATATTGATATATATTGTTGTTATTGTTATTATTATTTTATTTGGTGGAGTACTTTCATTCCATCCAAGAACTTAGATGAAGTGTTCACGAAGTATAATTAATACTATTATATACCATATGTTAAATTAAACTATATTATTTATTTGTATATATATATTGATTTATTTGGGTGTACTAAACGGACATTTATCCGTGTAAAATAAGGATATTTAGTCTGTGTAAAACACGGACATTTAGTCTGTAATTTACACGAACATTACCCACATGTTTTAATATATCTTTTATTTTATTATATATTATGTATTTAAATACTCTATAATACAGAGTATAATTAATAATATTATATAACATATATTAATTAAACTATATTATTTATTTTTATATATAGTGATTTATTTCGGTGTAATAAACGGACATTTATCCGTGTAAAACACGGATATTTAGTCTGTGTAAAATAGGGACATTAGTCACCTTACAAATATATTGATATTTATATAAAACCATTATTTTTTTGTATAATAAATGTAAATATTATTATATCTAATTGAAGATTAATTACTATATCATATATTAACTTATAATTATGTTTTAAATTTCTACCGTGTACAATTTTAAAAATCGTGTAAAATGTTCAGGTAAAACATGGACAAAAAACACAAAAATGTACTGTTGGTTATAATTTGAATTATTATCGATGTACAATTCTAAAAATGAATATTGTTTATATAGTCAATGGTTTATATATTTATAAATTGAGTAACTAAATTTGATGTCATTTATGTATTAAATTAATAGTATACTATCTATATAACTGCATATTTAGCTCAGTTGGTTAATACATCAGACACGAAAACATTAGGATGCTTGTTCAATTCTTGTCCGGACCATTACAATAGGTGATAAATAACATGTATATATGCTATTATATAATTGTGTATAAATAAATGAGTTAACATTATAAGTGCCTTAATCCGAGATCGGCTATGAAGGGACATTATAGATATATGCTTATAAGTTAAAACGTTATCTAGGACATCACAACATATAATACCGTGCATTCAGAATCAATAACATACTGAGTACACACTAGTGATGTCAATGTTGCCGAGCTGTTGATGCCGAGCCGAGTCTTTTTTTTTGATGCCGATCCGAAACTTTCATTTTCGGAAAAAACGAAGTCGAGCCGATCTGAGCCTCTAGTCAAACGAGCCGTTTCGATTTGAGACTTTTACAAAATATTACCGAGCCGGAATGATACTTTTTTTAAATTATATTTTAATACTAATTTTTATATATTTCAAATTTACATGAATTTAAAAAAAATAATCTGCGCCAACTTCGCGATAACGTGAATAATAATGTAAATTTCATCTAGTAGTGTAAATAATACCGAGCTTTTTGATGCCGAGCCGAGACTGTTGTTTACACGGTTATTTACTTTCATTTTAGGAGAAAAAACGATCCCGTACGAAGCCGAGACTCTAGCCAAACGAGCCCAAGCCGAGCCGATGCTCTAACAAAATGAGCCCGAACCGAGTTGAGACTTTAGGTAACTAAAACTGAGACTGCACCATCATTTATATGTGAGCATCATTTACATCACTAATACACACTAAGGAATAACCAATGATCCCGACGCCCGTTGTATAGCTACCCCCTTAATGTCATGACATACGTGGCCGACATTGTATGTACAGAGATAGCAAATAATGGGTGTACACAAAACTAGGCGCACAGAATTTATTGATTCATTCTGTTTTTGTTGTATTGTATTTATAGTATAAGCAAATAGACATATATTTATAATATGTATTATATATATATATAGTCTATTGTGTATATATATATATAAATTACCATTTTAATTATTATTTATAGTTATTTATTCTATATAAATTATATTTTTTACTATTATTAGAAAATAATATTTATGAAAGATATCTCTATGGGAATATATAAACATATATTATTTGTATATTACAAACAAAATTAATAATATAGCTATAATAGTTTTATAATAACAGCCTTTATATATGCACTGTTAGTGTGAAATTCACACTGTGAATTCATTATTTATAGAAAATGGCATTTGAATATATATGAATACATTATATATAATATATAATGAATATATATAAACAACTTGTTATGTCTATATCAGTACTTCTTATTTAATTCTCGTAGTTTATATATATATTATATGTTTATAGTTTTTACTGAAGCAACATATTTAATGACTGACGAACCACCCTAACGTACGTGTTTACATTGATTTAAATTTTGATTGTTTAAATATTTGTTAAAATTCCTATGCGTTATATGCTATATTCTCATTATGTATACGCTTATATACTGAGTTTATATACATCTTTACATCTGCTGCTTCACAACTATATATCTTGTTTACTATCGAGAAGTATAATCCCGTGCCTGGCTTGCTTTGGTTGTCGGTAACCCGTATTTAAACCGTCGTGACCTCGAGATTAATGTTGACTCACTGATTTCTATATGTTTTTGTCTTCTATTCATACTATTATATTATTTCATACTGTTACAATTCAGTGACACACATATTAAGTTTCGTGTATATTATTTATTGTTTTCCTAGATATTATCTAGCATTAGTTACTTGTTCACTATATATAAATTAACATAATATACATTATATTACAATGTCATTGTGCTCTGAATGTAAATCCACGTTGAAGGATAAATGTATTAAATGTGACTGCGGTTATGCAATTGACTATGATTGTTTAATAATAGTTGGTATATTACCTAATGATTATAATAATCTAACACAATCTAAATATGCGTTATACTTACTTTCTTAATTATATTATTTGAATGCACACATATAACTTTATGCATATCATTTATTTTATTAGATAAGTTATTTAAACTATTCAGAGAAACAGAATCAGATATACTATTTGATTTATCTATATCATTAGAGTTTATACATGTTTTACAAATAAATTTAAAATACGGAGAAGAAAGTAAGTGTAACGCATATTTAGATTGTGTTAGATTATTATAATGATTAGGTAATATACCAGCTATAATTAAACAATCGCATAATATACCTCAGTCACATTTAATACATTTATCCTTCAACGTGGATTTGAAAAATGGAAAATAAAACACGATGTATGCAAATTTTATATTAATATATATTAATTAATATTATCAAGATTATTAATAGATTTAATTAAATTTTAAAATATAAATTTCATTGCAGATAAATTGTATACATTTTTTTAAATATCTACTTTATATTATTTATTTATGATTAACGAAATAAATATTAAATAGATAAAATGTTTCTATTTTAAAATAAATTTGTATTTATATTGATATACATATTTTACATTTAACATCATTATTAATGGTTATTCGATCAAAAATAATGGATGATATGTCTGCAAATACCAATTAATAAACCACTGTTTATTCAGTTAAACTAATTTTTGATTCATTCAATAATGTGCAAAATATTTATTTTATTAATTAATATATTTATTCTAGTTATATATATATATATATATATCATATAACAATATCTTTTATTTTTATTATATTCTCCATATAATTTATTTTTGATTTACAAATGTGTTGATTGTTGACTAAATATTTATTAAATTCTGAAAATTATGTGCCAAGTTTGCAAAATGTACGTAAATAATTGAAATTTAATTTAAAAGTTCGCAAATGATTTTCGAAAAATGTACGTAAATAATTAAAATTTAGTTTCAAAGTTCGCAAATGATTTTCGAAAAAGTTACGTAAATAATTTAAATTAAATTTCAAAGTTTGCAAAAATGTGTCCACAGAATTTTCGAAAAATTTTCGAAAAATTATTTTCAATTATTGAAAATTATTTGAAAATTATTTTCAAATTTGGTTTACTGGGTTCTCTATGATTCTTAACAGAAACGTGGTTGCATTCGTAGGATACTTCAACGATTTCACAATTTCCTTCATATTTTACTTTTATACATAGATCTAGAAATAATGACAAACATGGCGGAGGTATTGATATATTAGTTAATAATAATGACTTTAATATTAACTCTTATAATTATCTAGACTTATATAGTTGTGAAGCCATGACTGCATGTATTTCCTCAAAGTCTCGTGTATTATCACCCTATACTAAATTTAATATTATTATAATTTATAGACCACCAAATAATAATTATACTCTTTATTTGTTGACGAATTATCTGATCTAGTTTTAAATTCAGATCCAATTAATACGATCATAGTTTGTAACTTAAATTTTCATTTTAATTCTTTAGTTTCGCCCCATTCGGATTTGTGTATACTACTAGATCGTTATCCTTATTGCAACATATCACATTTCCCACTCATATAAAGGGTAACACACTTGATTATGTTATAACTAACTGTAAAACCAATATTATCTCAAATACTATCAGCTCATCACTTATATCTGATTATTTTTCAATTGTGTTTAATATCGACATTTCTAAGTCACATATCATAGCAAATGCTTGTTCTTACCGAATAATTGATTCTATTGACACTAATATATTTGTATCTGATTTTAATGATCTTGTATTCCCTGGAATTGATATAGCGCAATTGAATGGTATACTAGATTTGTTATTGAATAAACATGCCCCATTAGTTACTCCAAATATATCTAATACGCATAGGCTCCTTGGTATAATACAACTTTAACTAACCTAACACGTAAAACTAGATACTATGAGAGATCTTTTATTAAAGGAAGATCTGATATATCTTATGAATTATTTCGAAAGGTTCGTTCTGAATATAGAAATTCCATAAAGGAGTTTAAAATAAAATATATCAAAAATACAATTGAGTGTTGCTCAATTAACTCTCGTAAGTTTTATTCTCTTATTAACAATCTCACTGTTAGGAAGAATAATATAAATTTACCTAATATACCTGATAATAAAATATGTTCAACTTTTATAAATCATTTTCGGGATAAGATTACCAAGATATTATAATATTACCGTGATACTATTAAAATTGCTAAATCTAATATAAGTATGAATCTCGATCCATTTGCTCCTGACTTTATTCCTGATTCTAATTGTTTTAAGGAATTATAGTTTCTTAGATTTTTACATGGTTTAAGATTTGTAAATATATGATTTGATTATGTCATCTTCGTCGACTAGTCCTAATGATATTTTACCATTTAGTATTAAAAAACTTTCTTATACCCTTGTGCCGCATTATTCTACTATTGTTAATTTTTCTTTATACACTTCTAATTTTCCTACTATATTTAAACATGCGTTAGTTACTCCATTATTGAAGAAGTCTAACTTAGATTGTTCTAACCTCTCAAATTATAGACCTATATCGAAACTACCTATTCTAAGTAAAATAATTGAAAAAGTTGTTAGTAAACAAATCAGATAGTACTTAATGAGTAATGATCTTTATGATGTTTTTCAGAATGTATATCGACCAGGACAGGGTACTGAGACGACTTTAATAAAGTTAACTAATTATATAATAGGCTACTTAGATGATTCAGAACATTCACACTTACTCCTTCTTGATACATCTGCTGCTTTCGATAGTTTAGATCATAATATTCTTATATCTAGACTAAGATCAATAGGTTTTAATGGTTCTGCACTAAATTGGTTAATTTCATATCTAGCTGATAGAACATACTCTATACATATTACAAATGTTTATTCACCAAATGAATCTTTAATATATCGTGTTCCGCAAGGATCTCTAATGGGCCCTTATTATTTATGATGTATATTCTTCCTATATTCTAAAGTTATTAAACAATTTACTAATATAAACTATGTAATATATGCTGATGATATTCAGTTATATTGGAAAGTTCCTACTTGTAGCAATAATGTGCCCAATGAGTTAACATGATATGCTTGAAATGTAAGAAAGTGGCTTAATCTAAATAACGTTTTTCATAACTCTTCTAAAACAGATTACTTACTATTACCCATAAACCTTTAATTTTCCTAATCTTACCTTTGATTCTACAGTTATTATTACAAGTGATTGTGCTAAATCTCTTATAGTAATATTAGATTCAAAATTAGGATTTAGTCAATTCGCCACTTCGCTATGTAGATCCGCTAATTTTAATCTATTTAATATTAGACAAGTTATAAAGTACTTGAGTACGGCATCAACAATTGCGTTAGTGCAATCTCTTCTATTATCTCGATTACAATGTTGCAATAGTTTACTAATTAATTCAAAACTGAAATTATTTTATGGATTAAATAGAGTCATTAAATTATCTATAAGATTAATCTTTTATATTAAGAGGTGTGACCAAATAAGTATTACAAAAAAATTAGGCGATTTACATTGATTCCTTATGGACAATATGTGCAAATTTAAAATATTAAGCATAACTCATAAAACTATTATTTTGAGAAAGCCTATATATTTAAATAAACTCCTAAATGAACAGCTAATAATAAACACTCGTCTGCAATATTCAAATTTATTTTCAGTGCCGAAAATACATCTGATGAGAATTGGGAAAAGATCATTCGTCTAGGCTGCTCCTTCCATGTGGAATTCTCTGCCCAAGTCATTACGACATACAAGGAGTCACACTGAATTCAAGAAGAAGTTGAGAATGTTGTTGTTAACTATTTAATTAATTTATTAATTTATATATTTATTTATTTATTTTTATATATTCTCAACACTTGTGAGATTTTAAAATATAACGAGTGTCTAAATAAATAATGACCTTACTTTTCCTTACCTATGTCATTTCTAGAATATTTTCACGAATAATTTGTTTTCAGAGTTATTAAAAAACATATCATATTAATAAATAAAAAAATATTAAATACAAAATTATTTTCACCAAAACAAGGTATGTGACATCCCTTTAATATGCAGCAACAATATACAGAACATCTCACAATATCATATAAAGTAAACCCATATAATATGTGCATGTGGGGTATCAGGAACTGTAGCTGAGATAATAGTTATATTTTAAAATTGATATTGTCCCGATGCAACACTCCCACACTTATAATTAATATAATATTCGTTATATGAATACGTATGCATATAACATGTCTATATATATCGACCAATTATGTATTTTCATCGGCTAAAGTTAGGTATCAGTAACGAAGTGTGTTCACTAGAATTAATAAGAGCAATAAAGTATACTAATTCGTGTTTATGTATTGTAACGTATCTAGTTTACCCTATATTATGACCCGAGGTCAACATTGCTAACAAATTAACTTTACTTTTAAACTATATATAACAATAACTCAATAATATATGTATATATATATATAAGTAAGGAATAACCACAATGTAAGCCACTACCTTAACTATTTATCAGCTAACGTTATAGTATATAACCGTATCTAACATGATCATGTATATAACTGTAGCTAGCACAATAACGTATGTACGTATGGATAATCATATAATAATGTGGGTTAGGTTTATTTAAATAAATTAATCTGTATATACAATGTTAATGAAATGTATTCGTACTATGTTATTTACATTGAAATATATGTATAACTATATACATGTACTTATATGAAATAATATATAATATGAAGTACCTTATAATCACTATTTAATTATATAATATATAGTTGTATATGTATATTTATTGTAAATATATATTATTAAAATATTAAAATTAATAAAAATTGTATTTATTAATTATAATAAAAACAAAATATTGTGTTTTATTTGATAACAAATTTGTTTAACAATTTGTATACATTGTATATGTTCACATGACACAGTATATATTGTATTATATACAATGTACAGACGTTTATATATGACTATAAAACGTTAATTAACATCGTTACATTTAATCAAGACTACTCTAGATATAGGGGAATGTCCCCGATTACCGACCCCTAAATGATTATTTGTAATAACTTATTCAATATTAAATATATTTATTTGAAATTTTGTAATTAGGGTAATATTATGGCAATGGATAATGTGGCTATTTTAAATTTTTGATATAATTATATTTACAAGAATAAACAGGGGGGTCGGTAATCGGATACATGTACCTAATACATAACCCTTCTCCTATTACCGACCCCCTAAAATAATCGTGATATAAATAATTATAGTATTATAATTTCCAATAAAAATAGTATATATACATGAATATAATTAGTTATAATATTCACTTAATTTATTTTATATTGAATTTATGTTTTAATAGTAATATTAAATTTACATTTAAACTTTATAGTAATTTTTTTCAAATAGTTTATATTATTATTTAATATTTATTTATTAATCACATGTATATAATCAACTGGAATCATGAATCCTAAGTCTATATTAATGATACACAAACAACTTACGACATATTTTAAAGTAAAATACTGATCTATTTTGATTGGATATTATAAATCACATGGGGGTCGGTATTTGGGTAATTTAGGGGGTCGGTATTAGGAAAATCATATGGGTTGCTATAGTTAAGATATTTTGGTTAATAGTTATTCAAATTAAATTATTTTTATAATAGTCATAAACATTTTATTGATCTACAATATTTTGCTCTGTATTAAGTTTTCTTTTAAATAATAAAGTATTTACAATGATTTAAAAAAAGTTATTATTCAAATATTTAAAAAGTAAAAATATAATATTACATTTTATCGAATAACAATTGTAGGATTACATATTTTTTTAAACAAAATACTTATTCATATTTATCATTAAATTACTAACAGTTCGTGTATATATTATTTTTTGATATCTCTTATAGTTACTGAGATACGAGAGGGGGTCGGTATTAGGAGGGAGTCGGTAATCGGGGACTTTTCCCTACTTAAGTGTATACGTATATGAAACTGATGTATATAAACAACACGTATTCTTTATAACAAGTATACAATTTAGATTGGTTGTAACGATTAAATAGTAACATATATTAGAGTGGTTGCGAAACGTGTTTCAATTGAATAGGAAATTGCTTCGAATATAATATTTTGGGAAAATGTACCAATAACATTTAAAACAAATAATTTGTTTTAAATATATTTATAAATATATACACAAATTCATAAATATGTCAATATATTTAGAATACAAAAATAGATCGTATTAAACTAAATAAGAACGTTATTATTTATTCCATGGGTATATTACATATAAATTACTAGTATCAATAGAATCAAATTTTCGTTATATATGATATAAAAAATAATAATATACTTTAAATTAATTGTTAGCAATACATTGCACATTGTATTGCTAAAATAATATTATCTATAAGAAATGTACAACTCATTATATTTGCTTACTTTTTATATATAACTCATACAACTGATCAGGTTTTTAATTATGATTCAATTAATACAATCATAGTAGGTGACTTTCATTTTTATTATTTAATTACGCTCTATTATTATAGGTGTATACTGCTAGATTTGTTATCCTTGTTTCATCGTATTTCATTCACCAATCACATACAGGATAACAAATTTGATCATGTTATAACTAACTATATAGAAAATATTATCCTAAATTCATTCTGCTCATCATTTCTATTTGATAATATTCCTATTACATTTATTATCGTCATTCCTAAGTAACATAAAATATATAATTCTATGGAATACTTTATTATTTTGACACTGGTATATGTATCTGATTTTAATAATCGTTTCTTCCCTGGAATTTTATGATGTAATTGAATGATATATTAGTTTTATTATTGAATACACATGCTCGATTACCCATTATATGTATAATATATTATATAACATATAATTACTCTATTTCTATTATATGTTCGCAATATATTCAACTATGTGACATTTCGCAATAATGGAATTATTTTCCTACTTATAAATGTCCTCATTACCATGAATCTTTCATATCTAAATGTTTAACATAACTTAAATCATTGTTCTCGTTACATTCACTATATTTTAATATATCGATAACTCTTTCAATAGTCATACCTCATCCTTATACTTCCTTAGTAATTTATCACCCACTCAATAACATATTAATCAAATTCAAATATACATTACATACTGTTTATGTATATTTATACTTAGCTACATTATTTAATACTTATAAAATTGATTAATTATTAGTTTATAATAATATCTATAACTGATATTCTCCCGTGGATCTCCCTTGGGAATTTGCTTTTGGTAGTCTGATCTACCAACCTTCATTTGAGGTTAGCTACCAATATACACCTAGATATTCTACTGCTGTATTTACTTACATACAGATCCATCAATTCTATCTCGGACGATACACTGCCTTAAATCTCTGACAATCGGACCATCATTACCAGGCTGCCATCAAGCATACCAGGGGCCTACTAAACTCAATTGATGATTGTCAAGTCATCTCGTCATATAGCAAAACGGACTGAATACCAAACTTCTTCCAAAATATCCCATTAACGACCATTTTTTATACATTTATTATTATATTTATTATTATTTATTTCATTCAATTTATTCCCACAATCTCAATTATACCATGTCCATAAATTGTTCACATTGTAACCTTCCCGCATGCGAATATTATCTCAAATGTAAAACATGTCCATCTATTTTACATTATAATTGTTTATACCCCGCAGCTATTATTTCTAAATTCTGGTTTCATTCTAAAAACCCCCTCCCGCTTATGCTATTGCTATATTTAATTCACCTAACTTCTCCTTCTCATGTTCCTCATGACTAAGCTTAAATAGTTTACTTCGACTAATCATACAACTACTCCACTCATTACTATGTCATCTTCACCTTCTAATTTAATTGCTAAATATATACATAATAATTTTGCCAAGATAACGTCACATCTAACTTATGATATATATACTTCTACTATGGCTATTAATATCCAGCCCAATCATCAGCCCAATGCTAATACCTCTAGAAATATTCCAAAGATAATGGACTTAACATTTTCCTCAAATCACACACCAACCCCTATATTATCTAATTCAACTTCCTCAAAATCATCAGCCATACGCTCCATAGATAATTCCCTCACACTAGTACTTGAACACCTTCTTCTTTCTGAAGTTAACTATAATTTCATAGTATCATTAATTAACTATATAAAACTTCCCCATTCTTATATTACTTCTGCCTCGTTTCTTACCAGTACTGCTATATTACGTTTCACTAATATTTCTGATCGTGATATATGTTTCTCCTCCCTTCTAAAAATCCCACCACATAGAAATTTTAAGCATATATGTATTCGTCATTATTTACCTGACTCTACTAGACTTCTTGGCAAGGTACTATATCATGCCCTAAAACAAAAACTCACGCCCATTTCGTATAAAGTATTTTTCAATAATCGTTCTCAAATATTTGAACTAAGGGATAAAAAAAATCATCTTTCATATCCCCCTTTTCTCATCCCTGATTCTGATCTAACAAAATGGTTTGATTCTTTTGATCACTATAAGAAATCATTTATAAATAATTCTTCCTCTCAAGCCTGACTATCCTCTAATATAGCCTTGATCAATATTCACTCCTTGAGATCAAATATACCCAGTAAATCAAACTGTTAATATAACATGCTGAACATGTGTAATATTTATCAGTTCAACAGTTCTTAGTTTTTAATTGTAATATATTCAAAATGGCGTATACATTTATAAATATTAATATATATATATATATCTTATCACATTATTCTCTCATTGTATATTTAATTACTATAATATAAAAAAAATGTATATTTTTTTTATCGAAATCTGTTAATCTCATAAAATTTACATATCTGTTGAACTCTATACAAATGTAATATGTTGAACATGTTCAATTTACACATCTGTTGAACTCTATACAAATGTAATATGTTGAACATGTTCAATTTACACATCTGTTGAACTCTATACAAATGTAATATGTTGAACATGTTCAATTTACACATCTGTTGAACTCTATACAAATGTAATATGTTGAACGTATTAATTTAACATTTTTGTAAAATAATTAAATTATATATAATTACATATATGTAAATATTACATAACCATGTAATTTAATATATATGTATTAATATATATTTAATAAATATTTCAGTTAATCCATTGATGCATATAAATTACGATGTTTTAATTAATTGATTTATATATATTTACACTTATTACTAATTGCTTACTTATAATACTTATCTACATATATTTGTATATTAATATGTACTACTTATACCTATAGGTATAAGTATACTTATAAATACTATATTATAATTGTTAACATATACAATCATTTTACAAATCCAATAAAATATCTGAAGTTGTTTTATGTATGTATATCACATATATGTGCTATATATAATATATATATATATATATATATATATATATATATATATATATATATATATATATATATGTGTGTGTGTGTGTGTGTGTGTGTGTGTGTTATAAAGGGAAGTCTGCAAATATATCGATTAATGTAATATACATGTATGTCGAATTGAATTAAATTCAAGTCGGTCATTACGTAATAACAATATATCTGCATGCATAAATTGTTTTAGGCTTCACGTTCGGTTGATTGCATAACATGTTTACATTTCTATTTTGTAATTAAATGTTTTATTATTTGTATTAATTTGTATTCGTTTTGTCATTTATATTTGTTATCGTTTATGTATATGTCGTGTCATTCGTTTACTATAAAGGAACGTCGTTCGCTGAGATTGATACTATTTTGATTATGCGTCCAACCAGGTTGGTACATATTATCATTGTCGTTAATATATTGTGTACTATATTATTATTATTATTATTATTATTATTATTATTATTATTATTATTTATGTTATTATACAGGTCTTTGTGGAAATAAAGTTATATAAGAACTTCACTTTGTTACATATATATATATATATATATATATATTCTTTAATATTATGTTTTAACATCCCTATATATAGGTTGAAGCTTTATCAAGATTAGGTGAATGCAACATTGGGGAAACACTTTTTTCTATGTTTAAATATATTGCATCTAAACAAGTAGGGTGCTATTATTCTCAGTGCTAACGAGGATACATTTATTTTGCCCAAACAAAATTATACAAATGTATAACTGGTTAGTTTATATTATGTTAACATTAATTTACTATAAATACATGTATTATAAGATAAATATAAGTTAAATATTCATATTCATATTTATTAAAGTTTAAATATCCTAGTAATTTGTATACCCTATTTTATATATTAATTATATATTACTTAATATTTATATTAATAATTATATATATATCACAGAGGCTTCAATAAGAATTCACGAACATGTGCCTATTAAAGAAATAGACAAATGCATTGACACACAACTAACCAATTGTAAACGAAAAAAGAAGGAGATGCAAGACAATTATAACTAATAAAATTGTAATTTAATTAAATTATTTAATTTAATATATAGGACATCTGCTCAACTCAATACAATTTACATATGTTCAACATAATCAAAATGCAACATGTTCAACTCAATACAATTTACATATGTTCAACATAATCAAAATGCAACATGTTCAACAACACCAAAAAATGTAGCCAAATGAACATGTTCAACATGTTAACAATTATATATGTTCAGCATATTATATTAACAGTTTGGTTTACTGGGTATGCCTCCTGTTCCCATACCTTAAATTAAAAATTTGTATTATAATATCATTGACTGAGACATGGATTTTTAATGATGAATCTGACATATTTTCCTCCATCTTGGACTTTGGATATACACTCTATCTCGCTCTACGACAAATGAGTCGTGGTGGTGGGGTAGAATTTATGATACGTAATGATTTTTACCTATCTCCATCCATTTCATTCCCTCCCTTTTCATATAGTGATTGTCTTTCGCTGACCCTCAAGCTTCCTAACTTAACTCTACATATCACCTTAATCTTAATCTATCGTAATCTATCGTTCCCCAAAACCTGAAACCATTTTATTCTTTGATGAATTTATCCATACTCTTCCTTCATCTTCATCCTATCTATCAATAGTTTTTGGTGACTTAAAATATCACTTTAATTCTCCCATCTATCCCCATGGTGACTTTAAACTCCTAACTGAGTCTCTTTCCATGTTCCAACATATATTATTTCCTACCCATTCAAGTGGTAATACATTTGATATGATTTTTACTCCCCTATCCAGTCATCTTGTTAGATGTATAAACCCTAACTCCTTTCAACAAATTAAACTACTAACAGATCATTTTATTATTGAATTCTCTATAAATCTAAAATTCACAAAGAGTAAACGAAAACGTATTACATATAACGATTTTAAGTCTATTGACCAAACAAATCATAGCCCATGTAAATAAAAATAATATTTTCGACCCGTTTCAAAGCGCTTTTCGTAAGGGCCATTCAACCGAAACAGCTCTCCTCCGTATTAATGACACAATATTATCTACCTTAAATAGCAACACGTGTTGCCATCCTACTTGATCTCTCATCTACTTTTGATACCTTGGACCATAACATATTAATCTCGCGACTTACTTTGATGGGTATATCTGGCTTAGTGTTAAAATAGTTTACTTCATATCTGACTAACCGAAATATCTCTATTATGATTGACAAATCTTACTCGACTCTTTCTCCACTTAACCACGGTATTCCCCAAGGTTCCATTCTATGTCCGTACCTCTTTTCTATTTATATCCGCCCTATTGCTGATCTAATTAAGAAATTTCCAAATATTCACTACCATATTTTTGCTTATGATATATTCAACTGTTTACCTTTTTCCCTATAAATTCTCATAATACCATTAACTCTGAATTAATCGAGTGTGCTAACTCCATAAGAGTATGGCTCCTCTCCAATAAACTAATAATTAATTCCTCTAAGACTACTGTACTTAATATATCTACTTCTGAAACTTCCTTTCCAAACTTTACTCTAAATAACATGATTATTTCTCCTTCTCATTCTTCCAAAAACATAGGATTAGTATTTGATGACAAATTATCATTTAAGAATCACATATTATCCATTACAAAATCGTCCAACTTTCATCTCTTCAGAATTAGAAAAAAAATACGGAAATCACTTTCCAGAAACTAAAAAACGTACTATATTATCTTCTCTTCGTTACCAAAATGCTCCTCTACTCATCTCCCAGAACTCTAGTAAAACTTCCCTAAATTCTAGAGCTTTTAAAAATTCCGGTCCATCCCTATGTAATTCACCCCCTCCTACCATTCGTTCTATTAGATCCCACAAATGATTTATAAATCTTACTTCTTCTTTTCTCTCTACCCATAATCATTAAATCATCCAACTTATTACTGTTGTCAGTGTTATATTAAATGTATATCATTATTAAATTGTTATTGTATTATTATTATCTTATTATTATCAATGCAGTCTGTAGTATATAACATTACACCATATAAATGCAGACTGTAGTATATAATAGTCCTTTATATTATTTAGTATTGTTGTCCGTGGTATATTCAATGTATATTATTATTAAATTATTATCGTATTACTATTATTTTATTATTATTTTCTTCCCGTACGAGCGATGGGGTCTATATGGCACTATTTTAATGCTAATAAACCGAATATCATCATCATCATCATCATATCAAGTGCATTTCAAATTAAGACTTTTAAATCTAAACTTTAATTCATTTCTAAAGTATTCATCCAATATTTCTAAATTATCCGACCTGCTAATTTCCATCTTCGCACTATTCGATCAATTAGAAATCAATAAAATGTCATTCAATTAATATTATAATACATTTTCTAGATTTTTCACTTTCGATACTTCTTAACTAATCAATATCACTCGACATATTACAAATGGAAAAATCGTATACATAATACTATACTTACGTCATACATTGCTATATAGTATCACGATATCTAAACACTCTCATATTTAAATAACACCTTATCGTATATAAGCTACTTATGATAACGCATCGCTCTCTATATTATGATTCACCTGCATATCTGGCACATGTATTGAAAAAAGGTTAAAGTATAGAAGTATCCGTTCATGCCAATAATGATAAATGTCGCTTTGGGAAATATATTTTTAAATTGCAGTACATAACGTTATCAGGCACCAATATATATATATAGTATCAATATATAAAATTACTTTTTATCACTTTTGACTTCTATATAATTTTTATTTATATATTTTTTTATAAATCTTAGTTTTTTGTTGTTGTTCAGTATAGTTCCCTCATCTATTTATTTATTATATTCGTATTATTATTTAGTATCGAAATTTAAATTATTTTAATGATGTTTTTGTATTTTTATTTTTTTATACCTACACTAATTTTATTTATTTTTATCTTTTATTTTATAGTTTATTTAATTATTAAATGATGAATTAATCAATAACGAGTTGACAGATATCACAATTTTATCATATTATATTTATCTTAGTGTAAACAGGAAGTCAACCTTATTATTATTATATATATTTTATATTCCACAATATTCATTTTCCATTATATTTATATAATGGAATTAAATTATTTGATATCTGTCAACAAGTTAAATTAAGGGTAATTGTCTCGACAAGCATCAATGCTTCTACAATTACCCAGGTACTTGTACCTAAATCTGATAATAATAATAATATATTAAAGATAGAAATTAAAAATACATATTATCCTTATAATATTAAAGTTAAAATGGCGTATTAATTATATTTAACTATTAGAATTAATATTTATGAATAATGGACATTTATTTAAAGGCATGGGTAATAACCCTAACATAATACTAATACAAATAATAACTGTCATGTAATATTAAACAGATGTCATTGATAAATAAATGTCCTTAATTAGATTGGGCTTGATTCAAGCGCATCAACATAGTAAAATTGAAATTATTAATTTCAAATAGATCAATATTATATATACAGTATTATATTGCACTATATGAATAGAATAAATTTGAGTATCGGTGTAATATAAACAAAATAAATATCAATCTTGAAAATATGTAAATATTATACAGAATCGGTGTTGATAAATATCATCTCGTTATAAAATGTCAAAAATCACATCAATAAAGTGTATATATATATAAATATGTCTAAGTATAAATGTATATAAATAAGTAAAATAATTATTATAGTTTAATTTCACTTTTTCGCTATTGTTTTATAGCTAATTCTCTGCATTGTTATACATCATTATCTTCGTATTGGATGGATATATGTGTACCTATGGAATAGAGAATAACACAATTACACAGTGTATATTGTATTATAGTTATCTATTATATATATAAAATGCTAGAATAATAATAATATATATATATATATATATATATTTATTTAAAATAAACAAAGCTAACTAGCTTACCTATACATATCACCTTAATCTATCGTCTCCCAAAATCAGAATACATATTATTGTTTAATGAATATCATGATTTCATTCATAATCTTCCTTCGTATTTTTTTCAAATCATTTTACCGATAATTATTGGTGACTTAAACTATGACTTAATTTCCCTATATATTCTTATTGTGAATTTAAACTTCTAACTTAGTATCTTTTTTTGTCTCAACATATATGATTTCCCACCCACTCCAGTGGTAATCTATTATATTTAAATAACTAATCCTCGTATTGGATGTATAAACCATATCTCCCAAATTGAACTATTAACATATAGTGTTATTGAGGAATTCTCTATAAATTTAATTATAAATTTGTCTCTCAATCAGATGAAAAATCCTCCACGATGTTTTCGATCACGTCAAATGTTTAACTATGCTCTCTATTTTAACTATGCGATTCTATTCCATCACTATATCTAGTACTCATCATATTTACTGATTAAGTATATTCAATATCCCTTCCCTATATTAAGTAATATATCTACTAATGAAATATCACAGTACCTCCCTCACTGATCCCCTATCTATATCATTATACCACAAACTTTCACCCTTATTTTCTTCTATTTTGTTGATATTATTTAGAACTCAATAAACTCTGGTCAGTTTTTACCCAGCCTCAATACTGGCATAATATTTCCTTATAATTATAAATGAAAACAAATATCGGCCAAAACTCCCTTATCAATTATCATCCTACATTCCTCTTATTAAGTGAAAAATTGGAAATAAATATCTCCAAAAAACTTATCACACATACAAATAAATATAATCTTTTCGATCCATTTCAATGCGCTTTTTGTAAGGGTCATTCGACTTAAATATCTCATAATATTGTCTACCATAAATAGCAATACATTTCCCAGCTAATCATATGTAACCTCTAATCTGCTGTTGATACCATGTACCATAATATATTAATCTTGCTGCTTATGATGGGTATATCTGGCTTATCATTGCCATGCTTTACTTCATATATGTTACCGAAAAATCTCTAGTATGATAGACAACTCTTACTCTCTTCTTTCTCCGCTTAACCGCGATTCAAGTTTCCTCCATCTTTTCTATTTATATCCGACATAATATAGATCTAATTAATAAATTTACAAATAAACACTAGCATATTTTTACTGATGATATTCAACTGATTACCATTATTCTTATAAATTCTCATAATACAATTAATAAATAATCAAGTATTTAATAATAATAATCGAGTGTGAAAACTACATATGATTATGGTTCATCTCAAATAAGCTACCTAGTAATGCATTAAATACTATTACACATGACATATCTACATATGATACTTCCTTTCCAAGCGTTACTCTAAACAACATGATTATTTCGCTTTCCGATTCTATCAAAAACCCAAGATTAGTATTTGATGATAAACTATCTATATACCTCTAATCGCTACATCATCCACAATATTATGGTGGTAATAGTTATTTTTATCTCGCTTTATCTTCAACGTGTTATTACTAATTATGTTTGTATTATTATTATCTTATTAATATTTTCTTACCGCACGAGCGAAGGGGCCTACAATGTATACATTGTAGGTCTATAGACCCTACATACGATATAGGTTACATTAATATTAATAATTATTAAAGGGTACATATTATTTACTACATACATAAAGAATACTATGATAATATATACAATAAATGTAAATTTTAGTTTTATAAAGTATAATTTTATAATATTTAACTATTATTATTAGTTATTCCAAATAGTTATATCTAACATATATATATTATATATATATATATATATATTAATAAATAATTATGATATGGTATAAATATAGAGTCTAGATATATACTTATATTAATTTATATTTACTTATATAATTTACAAGTTTAGAAACCTTAGATATTAAAAGATTCTACCGGTGATTTCGAAAGCAGACGAATATCTTTAGGCGTTACGTAATGAGGCAATGTTTCATTTTTAGGGAACGCCTTAGATTCGAGTTTCGCGGCCGTATTCAGATGCGCTTCTAGCTGGTTATCCGCCAGTCTCTTTTCGGCCTCTAGTTGACCGTTAAGTATCCGGTTCTTGATCTTGATCGTATTGGCCACTTCGGCTAGGTCATCGGAGGTCACGCGCAGACTGGGAGACTCGCGAGGAGATGGTAACGGCGCTTCCCAGATGTGCTGGTAGTCATTTCCGTCGATACGTATCGTTTTGGTCACGTGGTAACATTTGTCTGTCACGTGATATATGTATATATATATATATATATATATATATGAATGAATTAATGAAATCAGTTTATAGACATACGACATACTATGTATATCATACGTCTATGGAGGATCAGTGAAAGCCTATATATATATATATAGTTATCATTTGTTATGAAAGCTATTATAATACGGAATATATGTTACGTATCCTATAATCAATAATATAACTCTATACATTTAATTTTAAATATATATTAAAATATTATAGATTATTAAATATTATTTATTTCAAAATTATACTCGTATATACATTTGTTTATCTAATCGTTTTGTATACAATTTATCATATAGATAATATATTTACCAAAGAAAAAACATAAATATCTGATCAATTTACTCGTCAAGAACATAACTTTAAAAGTAACGATAACACTACCAAATAACAATATTTTAATAGTAATGTATATAATATAAGTTTGGAATCGTATTATATAATAATAATAATATATATTCATGTGTGTGTATCCTAGATACAACTAACTATTAGATAATCGTCTGCTAATGGAACTTTCATCCGTGTCGTCATCGTCTACCGCACAAGAAGTGGACCGAAGTTGCATATCCATTAGAGATGGATGAGCCATAGTGATAGGCTGTCTAACCACATCGTTGCGTGAGTATTAACAAGAGTGAGCATGTATATTAGTTATCTAAGTAAGTGTATATAATTATAAACAATGTATATATATTATAATATCACGTTTACTTTAAATAAATAAATACAAATATTTTTTACAAATTTAATATAAATATATGCAACCATTTTTTTTTAATTTAACACACACATATATATATATACTTTGATTATCATTAGTTAGTAGTTATAATTAGTTAAATTATTATCAATAATGTAATATTTAACATTTGTTAAGATAGTATAATTACATAACTATTTATAATTACATACATAATTATGTAAGTATAGTATAAGTATATAAGTAAAAAATTATAAATATAAATATAAAATTTCAAATAAAAATTACATATTATAAAAACTAATTCATTGGGAATTAAAACCAGAATGGCAATTGCTAGTCTACTGTTACCATCGAAATTCCAATATAACTAATATATATATATAATATATATAAATATTTGTATGCACTATATGTATACATAATATATAAATTATTCTTAATTTTTATTTTTTTATTAGCTATTATTATCAATATAAATTCCTAAATAAAAGTTCACATATATATATATATATATAGATCATGATATTATTATTATATTTTATTATATACTTACACTATATAACGTATTGTTTATTTTAGAAATACAATGATTATTTGATCATTATTATGTATATTTTAATTGATACCATTCATTATATTTATTCTAGATTACAATCTGAAACCTACTATTTACGTCAAATAGATGTTACAACTTAGAAAATAACTAAACTGGCTTATAGGTATACCATAACCAATGATATTAACATTAAAACCTATGTATATTACATACATTATCAATATTGAAAATTACTATATCCTTAATTCATGTATCACCAAACACAACCCCAACACTATTACCATTATATAACAATACAACTTTTCAACTTGTATATGCTAAATCAACCGACTATCGACTTCTAAGCAAATATACCTATGTAGCCTACCTAAATCATCCCACCTATACCATCCCACTTCTGCCATCCCATATAAACCATCCTACATTTGCCATCCTACATGTGCTCAAACCATAATATTATCTTTTTATGAGATATGGGAAGAGGCACTTAACGAAACAATTAATAAACTCTGGTAATTGTTTGATAAATATGTATAATGTTTAAAAATGGAAACCAGTTACAATTAATTACTACATTCACAAATTAAAATCTACTTACTATCAACTTTATCTAGTTAACTTATGCTGTTAACCCTTATGCTGTTATCGTTCTATGTCGATACCGTCACTTATTGTTATCAATGTTATTATTATTATAACGTTTATTACTAGTAGTATTATTATGGTCATTATTATTATTACAGGTAGTATTAATATTGTTATTAGTAGTACTACTAGTAGTACTATTATTATTATTATTATTATTATTATTATTATTATGATTATTATTATTATTATTATGATTATTATTATTATTATTATTATTATTATTATTATTATTATTATTATTATTATTATTATTATTTTTATTATTATTATTATTATTATTATTTTATTATTATTATTATTATTATTATTATTCAATTCAATTCAATTCAATTCAATTTGATTACGAATTAATTAATATAAAGATAATATAAGCTTTTAAAAAATACATATAAATTAATCGCAAAATGACCACAAAACGTAAATAAATAATAACATATAATGGTTTACATGGACCGGGATATAATTAAATACATTTTAATATAATAATAATGGAATATATATTATTAACAAATAATAATAATTTATAATAATAGTCAATATACATAATTATAAATAATTAAAATATATAATATTACTTAATTATCATTTTGAATTTATTTTTAAATGAAGTTAAACATTTTAACTTGATGATCAATTCATCAAGACGATTCCATTGTTTTGCAACTCTATTATTCAATAAATTTCGTCGTACATCTAAGCATGAATTATCGATTATTATACGTTGTGAGTTGCCACGTGTAGAAGAATTAGTTTTAATATTAAGAATAGATGAATAATCAATGTCAACTAATCTATTAATAACTTATATATCATTATAATATCGAAACGTTTCCTTCTTATTTCTAGTGATTCTAATTTAATATTTTTCACCCTATTTTTTTAGCGTTTATAAGGAATATTACAACAGTAATAAAAGTGACGAGTACAATATTTATGAACTTTTTCTATTTTCGATTTGAGTCGAATATAAGTTCTAGCTTCAATTCCCGGATTCCATATGGTTGTCGAAAATTCAACATGAGGTATTGCATAAGTAATATAGGCTTTAATAATTGCTATTTTATTATTAGTAATAAAGCAACGAAATATACGATTAATTACATTATATGCACCAGTACAACACATACCAATATAATTTTTAAAAGAAAGATATTTATCAAAATTAATTCCTAGAACTTTATATATTATACAATTTAATATTTTATTATTATTAATAGTAAAGTTAGGAACTAATGCTTGGCCTAAAGTAAGACAGGCTGATTTATGCGCTGAATTTTACAGTTGCCATGTAATAAACCAATTATAAAATTGATCAATAGCTTTTTGAAATTTGATTCTATCATTTATATTATTAGAAATTAGGCTAAGTTTTGTATCATCGGCAAAGAGATTAATATTAATATATCAGTATCAATTGAATCAACTAGATCATTAATACAAATAAGAAAAAGTAATGATCCAATAATTGAACCTTGAGGAACACCAGATATAATTTCAACGGAATCAGATTTTATATTATTAATTTTTACTTGTTGGGATCTATTAAAAGAAAACTTTTAATCCAAGATAAAATATTTCCAGAAATATCGATATTACATAGTTTAACTAATTATTTTGTATGCGAAACTTTATCAAATGCCTTTGCATAATCAAGATAAATATTGTTAATAATTTTATGTTCATTAATAGCAGTTATCCATTGGGAATAACATTTGAGTAATTGAATTTCAACAGATTTACCAGAATGAAATCCGAATTGAGAATCTGAAAGAAGACATTTTTTTAAATAGAAAGTTAATTCTTTTACTAAAATGCGTTCAAAAACTCTAGACATTATTGATTTGATCGATATTGGTCTATAATTAGCTTTATTATTAGGATCACCTTTTTATAAAGTAGAATAATAAAAGATAATTTCCACATATCAGGACAAATAATAGATGATGAATTATTAAATAAAATTGTTAGAGGTATCGAAAGTTCAAAAGAAAATAACTTGTAAATAATTGAAGGAATATTATCCGTTGGTAAAGTATAAGAACTAGAAAGTTTAAATAGATATTTTCTAATTAAATGTCTCGAAAAAATATTGAAGTTATTTATAAAAGATTATTTATTTAACTGTTTTAATATTGGCATTATATTATTATCAGTACTAAATATAGATGCGAATACTTGTTGAGTATATTTTATTTATCTAAATCCGAATGCAATAAGTATTATTATCAGATTTTATTGGACCAATATTAGATATGGATGTGCATCTAGAATTAATTTATTTATAAAAATATTATTTATTGTCAGATGATAAAACAGAATTTTCTCTATTAATTGTAAGTTGTTTAATGTGAGTACTTAATAATTTGTTAAGACTATAGTCCAGATTAAAAATGTATTGTTTTATTTATATCTAATTTTAAATAACTTTAAACTGTTTGTTTCAGTTTAAGAATATGTTTAGGGTAATTATTGGAATATGTATTAGGTTTGTTATTAGGAACATAATGATATATAATAGAATGTAAAGTTTTATACAATGTATCAAACATAGTATTAACATCATATGATTCATTTAATAAAGTACACCAATTATATGAAGAAAGTGATTGTTGAATACCAAAAATATCTAATTTTCGAAAATTTAAACCATTGTGATTTACGTTTATTATTATAATTATAATTATTATTATTATTATAATTATAATTATTATTATTATTATTATTATTATTATTATTATTATTATTATTATTATTATTATTATTATTATTATTATTATTATTATTATTATTATTATTATTATTATTATTATTATTATTATTATTATTATTATTATTATTATTATTATTATTATTATTATTATTATTATTATTATTATTATATAATCACACATCAGTAATAATACGTGTAATACTTTAAATTGTATGCACTCCATAAGAGTTACATATAATCAATACATCTGTCAACATAGACTCTATCTATATATCGTATATATTTATAATATTTCTAACACATGTATTACATACAAATATATATATATATATATATATATATATATATATATATATATATATATATATATATATATATATATATATATATATATACAGTAAAACCTCTCTATAAGAAACCTCTTTATAAGAACATTTTTCGCACATTTGGTTGGAATTCAACCTTTTCCACATTAAAAAACCTCTTTATAAGAATATCTTATAAGAAAAATATAAGAAAAACCTCTTTATAAGAAACTTATTATATACAAAATAATTATATATAAATAGTATTGTATATTGATAACAATTATAGAAATTAATTATTATATAAGATATTTTTTTTTCTTACAAATATTATATTACATAAATAGCTCGAAATGTATTAAAATTAATTAATAAATGTTATATTTATCCTTGAATTTATTCAAATTAATTAATAAATGATATTGTATATACATAAATTTATTAAAATTAATTAATAAATGTTATTATATCCTTAAAATGTATTGATGATACTATTTTTTTTTTTATACAATTAATTGTTAAATAATAGATTATTATAATATTCATTATATTATATTCATCAATGATGATTCATAATTTATAATTTCTAATGAAAATCTAATAAAATTTCATTATGTATTAACATGTCTAAGCCAAAACAATACAGTATACATTTAAAACGGTATACAAAATAAATATACTATATATATATATATAACCTATATATTATATAATGCATTTTCAATTATAAATTAATTCTTAAAATCATTGGAAAAGTAAAAACCTCTTTATAAGAAAACCTCTCTATAAGAAAAAAAGTACGAAAATAACTAGTTTCTTATAGAGAGGTTTTACTGTATATATATATATATATATATATATATATATATATATATATATATTTATGAATATTTGTATACATTAAATATATATAATATCATATTTGGCGTTAACACACGGGTTGGTGTAGACGGATTATTGGACTTATCGATATATCCTATATATATATATATATATATATATATATATATATATATATATATACATAAATAGAGTTAATGGCGCACGCATATGCTACGTATGCTATGCTGTGATATTATGTTACCTGTTGAACTTTAACCCCACCATAACAATTGTGCAGCCGACTCCTAACGCCGCGAGCAGAATCACCAGAATAGCGAAACCTGGTGGAGAGAAAGAGAACGAGAGTGTACGCGTAATTACGTTAATGAGAAGGGGAGAAGGATTCTATCAGTACACGTGTATATATATGTACACACATATATATATATATATATATATATATAATGGATGTATATTCAATATTATAATATAATAATTATAAAATTAAATTATATATGCATGTGAATACATTACAATACCATTACCATTAATATTATAGGTTAGTTTACGTCGACGGCCGAACATTAAAGTACCGTTAATAAGTACCGCACATAAAGTACCGTTACCTTTAATTAAACGCAACCGTACGCAACGTGTTGATTTATCGTAGTTACGTAATATATCGTCGTTATTACGTAATACACGGCGTTATTACGTAATACACGGCGTTATTGCGTAATACACGGCGTTATTGCGTAATACAGGTCATCGCTTACCTGTAGACATGTTCGATCTATCGAGGTCGTCGCCGACTATCGCGTTGGCTGTGTGTGTGTGTGTGTGTGTGTGTGGTTAATTAATGCTGTGTTGTTTATTTCGTAATCGATTCGTAAATAACGTATCGAATATTATTCTTATATAAGTTATGATGTTATTATAGTATATATATATATACATACACATATATATATATATATATATATATATATTTATACATATATATATATATATATATATATATATATAATTATTTTAAATATAATATTAATAATATAATGATTATTAATAGATAACAACAATACATAATAATAATGCAAATAGTATACGTAAATAAGTGAATATATATATATATATATATATATATATATATATATATATAATTAAATAAGTTAGATACCGGCAGAACAATTTCCAACTTGTCCTCTCCATTGTTGGCGTATACACCGCAGCGTCCACACGGAACTGGAGAACGTGCAACCTAAACTCACTTCGGTGGAGTACTTTCGCGCACGTTTCGACCAGCCGAGTGCGGGAGGGATTGGATCTCTGCATCCGTCCACTGTGATTAAGTATGACTCATCAGGGAACAATTACGTTATATACTTTATTAATAATCACTGTTTACATATAATTAATATATATATATATATATATATATATATATATATATATATATATATATAGATATATATATATATATATATATATATATATATATATATATATATATATAGTAGAACCGGCTGCGTATGCATGCCAAAAGCACTATAATATATATCGATATATCCGTATATCGTTATGTACGATAGCTAATTTAAGTATAATTATGTAATTAAAAGTAGTGATATATCCAAATATATTGATATATTATCAAATATACAATATATGCTATCATTGATCTGGATCGTATCGATATGTATTTTTATTACCTATTACAATAATATAAATTATATAAAATTATGTCTTCTAAACATATAAAAGAAAGTTAATTTAATTATTTATTTATTTATTTGTTTATATATACGCGTCCTATGTTAAAGAAAACGTCTTTGGACGATAGATTTACAAAATGTAAATGGCTATTAATTATCTAGGACAGTAGAATTTACATTATTCTGGTAATTTTTTTGATTTCATTTTTTACGTAATTATGATCGATGTAGAGGTGGAAATCAAAAAATTCATACGAACAATGACAATGATACTGTCCTATGCAGTACGTTGCTAACCATCCCACTACAAGTACAATACCCGGGAAACGCCGGTGTCGTATTGAGATGATACCAACTATCGATATGATACCAAATGAACTTTGACATTTCTATTATCGCCCATAGATTTTTAAATTCACATTTACAGTGTTATAATAGCATATTATAATATTGTATATTAAATAATTAGCATTGTATATAAACATTACCATGTTGGTAATGAAAAATGTATTTTAAACGATATAATCGAATTATTTCCTTTGGGGTTTATTTTAGGGTTTATTTATTTTCAAATTAAATTAAAAAATTTTGAAATAATTAATTTATTATGAATATATTGAAATAAACGAATTTTAATGTATTAACATTATACGTATTTATATTAATTCAATAGAGTAAATTATATTACATACGAATACAATAAATTAGTTCAATTCTAAATTCATAGTATATTAATAACTTTGAAACAATTTTTAAATGAATTTATTTAATGTTATTTAATTATAAATATCCGAAACCTATAATTCTACTTGTTTTTTAAGTTTATGAATTCAGAATTGAACTAATTTATTGTATTCACATGTAATATTATTCACTTTAATTAATTGATATAAGTACTTATGATTTTAATACATTAACATTCGTTTATTTCAAAATATCCATAAAAAATTCATTATTTCAAAAATTTTAATTTAATTTGAAAATAAATAAACCCTAAAATAAACCACAAATAAAATAAATACTATCACACAAAAATAATTCGATTGTATCGTTTAAAATACATTTTTCATTACCAACATATTAATATTTATATACAATGCTAATTATTTAATATCCAATATTATAATATGCTATTATAACACTGTAAATGTGAATTTAAAAATAATTGGGCGATAATAGAGGGGTCAAAGGTCATTTGGTATCATATCGATAGTTGGTATCATCTCAATACGACACCGGGCCGTAGACAGCTTATATTTTATAAAATAAACAAAATAAAAATATGAATGTAATATATTTTATTTTGTTTTAAATAAATAATTACAAGAATCAGTAATCTGTGTTTATTTAGAAGTTATTAACTTTGATATATGACAATTTTATGCACGTGATTTTATATTGAACAACTGCTTATATATTAATGCATATCGACATTATTAATAGATATATATATATATATATATATATATATATATATTCATATACATCAGTTCGCATATCAAGAATATCAGATATAAAATGATACTAATATATCATCATCGCATTCATAGTCATTTGCGTCATTTATATTAGAAAAAATATATGATATTATTTAATTTAATTGTTTATTTAACACCAAAATAGCGGATCTCTTGTGTATAACAAAAACTAAAAATAATAAAAACAAACGAACAGAAAATACAAAATAACAAAAACTAATATTAAATTAAATTAGATATAAAGATTAAATTATGAATGAGAATGCTCGTTTACTAAATCCGTTAAATAATTATATATAGTTTCTATATTATTTCTCTCATTATTACAATATTAGTTTTTAATAAGTACGTAATATGTATTTAAATAATCAGTATACTGATATATATGTATATATATATATATATATATATAAGCAGTACAATACATATATATATATTATATGTATCATACATGGATAACTAATCTGGCAATCGAACCTCGTATATATTATAAATATTATATCGGTAAATATAACGATATGTTCAAGCAATATCGTTATCAATGTATAACATTACATCTTTATAAATTATTTTCCACGTTAGCATGATATTAATGTATGCAAAATAATATATGTCTATAATTATTAATGAATACGAACATACACTCAACACTCTCTGAGTATGGCATTATGTTGATATCTATTAGTTAAATATTATTAATTGCAATTAAAGAAACGTGTTAATTTTAATATATTACCTAACAATGGTATACATTCGATTAAATGTATGTTTTCATTATGTATACTATTGTTATTCTACAATAACACATAGAGGCAGTCTTCATATATGTATAACTTATTGTATAATATAGCATATATTATATACGAAGTACATATACTTTAGTAAACTATTGTATGTTAACTACCTATGTCAATTATAAATACGGAAGCTTTATATACTACAAACAAAGATTTAGCGACGATTTTCCTTAGACAAATCTTTGCTACAAGAGTGTACTATTTATATAATGTCGATACACATAAAACAACATTATAAATGGTACATTTGTGTCCATGCATCAGTAGTGTCAATATACCCTCTTTTATCTGACATATAGTGGCAATATATAGTGTGGCTATATCAACAAATATATTTAAAATTATCATTATAACTGATTTTCGATAAACGTGGCTGTTTGTACAGCCTGCTTATACCTACCAAATATTTTACGAAGGAAAGATATAACACTTACGCGAAATCGTGTAATTCGAATTTTTAAACAAAATACCCCAATGCCACCTGTAGCGGGTTACTTTTAGGAACTATGTGTTGTTTATAATGTAAATTCGTATTTAACTATACACTTTTAAAATGTTAAATAATATGCTTTAAATTAATATTTATATGATGAAAACTAAGTGTTCATTACTAATATATAACAAACAAATATTATATGTATGTTTTAAATTCTATAAGTATATATTTAGTAAGTAAAAGCTAATTTATATTGCATGTAATTTAATAGAGTAATGAAAATATTGTTGTATGCAAATAGATCCGAACCTATATCTATTTCAGTGATTTCGATACTACTACTAGCAGCGGCAGGGGATATTACTAAATTACATTGCATGCATAGGGAGTGTTATATCTTTGCTTCGCAAAATCTGTGTACCTATTATATATATATATATATATATATATATATATATATATATATATATATATACATGTTATTATATTATATTTATTTTATTATCATATTTAATTATTAATTTAACAAAACACAAAGCTGTAATCGATAGTCGCGACCGTCCAACAACAACAATAGAGAAAACTAGGCTATAAATTCGCTATTTAATCATGTCTACATATTAATGCGAATTTTATAGAGCCGGGGGCCACTGCAACAGTAATAAATCCTAGAAACACAATATGACGCACGCGCAAACGGCGAATATTGGACAACTAATATTAATGCTCACATACTCAACACGTAGTTCCATATATAAACACACATACGTACACACACCCACGTATACATACACATGCGCAATCAAACGCACGAATGTGTATCTGCTTTATAAAATACATTAACTAATGAACTAGAAATGTATGATATTAACAAACGGCTATATTTTATCATTCTAAAACCCGTATAAACGTATAACCGTATTTCGTAAAACGTATAATTCCACCTTCCTCACTACTATTAAAATCGTAAATTATAAAATAGAAAAATAAACTGATATAACAATGAATTTAACTTGATAAACACTAAACACAAATGAATCGCTTTAATCACTAATTTAAGAATAGGTAACATTAAAACAATATAATATATTCCTAACCGAATCCGCATTTCTCATGATAATAACCTACATTTATATAGTATCTAAACTTGACTACTGCAACGCAATGCTAACTAGCATGCCTAAAGTACAAGATAAATATTCAACCAGATGTACAAATTATGTTATTAAACTTCTAAAGTGAACATATACCACTTACATGTGTATACTGAAGAAAAGACAAAAATGACTTATCTTTAAACACAGATGCATTTAAAAAACTCAAAATAAATCCTGCGATATATACAAAATATATATCAATTGAATATACATATTGAAATATATTGAGATCGTCAAATAATACTTTTTTTGTAAAATAACCAATCGACTAACCAATCATCACTACTCATCATTAATCAACTCTAGTCATAAAACCCATGACCATGCACACTTATATCGTAGGTTTTTATATGTGGAAGTAACACAAGTAATATGATATTAGTATTAGTAATGTATATATATATATATATATATATATATATATATATATATATATATAATTATAGTGTATGTATACGTTTTTTTTGTAGAATTAATATGTAAATATGTTGTAGTTAATCAATACTAAATGATACTTCTAACGACGATACAAACAAAGAGATTAACGTATTTCCACTGTACCAACAGTCGACTACAATGCACCCTTTATACACAGTACCCACTGACCACTACGGACTGAATGACCGCTACTGGTGAATAGCACTCAGACAGAACGATGACGAGTCCCATGAGATGGTAGGGGGCGCCACCGGTCTGCGCGCGGCCAGATTACGTCATACCACGTGACCACGCGAGTATTACGTAACGAGCCGGCTCGTGTAAACAATATCTCCTTACGAATATTAGCCGACCCCAGTAGGGTGGTGGACCCCCACCCCCACCATCGACAATAGTACAGAAGGGCTATAGGGAGAACACTATAGGGCAGTGCGTCTTGCCGGGTAGTATAAGAACTATTTATATAATATTTATATACTATTTATTTATATATATATATATATTAAATATATAAGTTGAAAATAGTGTATATCCGTACGCTATCATAGATTTGTATGTTACATAATGGTAAACAATAAATCAATGGCTACCATGTACAGAACGCAGCACAAATACTCGTACCAATAAGATTACCATGAATGCGGTTATGCGAGGATTCTTAATGAACTTCATCTCGAACACTATACTAAGATATTACGTAATAGCTAACTGGTACCTAACTAGGAGGGCTGGAACGATTTTGAATGTAGTGGAGACCAACCATTCAAAATAAATATTGTGATAAAAGTAGGGGGGACCAACACATCGGAGGTCCCCATAGATTTTAAAGTGGGGGACATTCCCCCCCCCCCCCACTTTACTCCCCCATGTTGCAGCGCCCCTGTACCTAACATAACTATTGTTATCGTGTATTACCCTAATTAACAATTAGTTAGTATCACGTGCATGTGGATGTACATGATTAGCTGGTGACTGTGTTTGCGTATTTCTAATTATAGGAACTAATCTTCATGAAGTAATCTAAATCATGTTTATATTAATGTATACATATACATTACCATATGTAAATGATTATTTGCTGGATTGTAATCTGATTACGAACTTTGATTACTTTACTTACTGGGTATATATACAAGTATATATATATATATATATATATATATATATAAGTATAGTAAATAAAATAATCAAAGTTCGTAATCAGATTACAATCCAACAAGTCATCAGATTACTATCATGGGGCTATGTATTGATTACGATCACAGATTTCAATTCGATTATAATCATTGATATTCATTTAATTACGAACATTGAATTAAATATGTGATCAGTTAACTATCATTGATTATAATCATATTAATATCATTGATGTAAATTTGTTGTGTTAAAGTTGACGATTAATGATTACCAACTGATCGTAAATCAATATTAGTGATCAGTTAACAATCATTGATCAATCATAGCTTCTTATAAATGATTGTAATATGATTGTAACCTATTATGATCAGTTAAGCATAAATCATGACGATGGTCAAACTAATCTAACCACTATCACTGATTACTTTACTTACTGGGTAGGTATACACATTTATTGATATTTTAAAATAGCGATATATTATTCTTAGCTCATGCATTATCGATACATACGGATTGTAATGTATATATATATATATATTAAATAATATTTTAATTTGTAATTCACTGCCTTTAATGTCTTCTAACATATATTCCGAGGATAATATTATACCGGAAATTAAATTTCTTAATCACAGAATAGAGTTATATATATATAGTTTGAAAGCCGTATTGATTTTGTATGTTATACTATAAGTACCAATTATATCAATATATGGGTGTACCCTAATAGTGTGGACAATTTTACTTTTAAACTTAATTTTTACGTGCTTTTACTATATCTGATTACACTTACATGGAAATAGATTGCAAATCAATAAATAATATCGAACGTTTTCATGATATTAGGTATTTACAATACGTTAAGCTAACCTTGAGTAGATATGATGGTATATATATAACTATATCATGAATATGCTGCTTTTTCTTAGATACAATCCTATGTACTACTTTAATAATTACATCCCTTCATCCACATATAGCATAACTTCTATAGTAATCAGTAAATTAGTTGATAAGTATCTATCTATTATTAATAATCCCGCCATATATGGTTAAAATCTATAGCTGACATATATGATATCGATTTAAATTCTTCTTTCTCCTCTCCACATGGCCCTATTAATATATTTACAATTAACAACTCGCGAGTACCCCTATATGCATAGTAATTACTTTATGTGTATGTTCCGTTCTACTCTCTTCTACACGATATCATTATATCTAGACTATAGATGATTTTCATGAATGGCAATCCTACAAAATTGTTGATATCCTACATCCTCCTAAACAGGTCATTGTATACACGGTATACTTATAAGTTATGATATTTATTTTCAAACGTTATATTATCCCACAGGATTCCATCATGGAATCATCCTCCCCAATATCATATATGGATAAGTATCAATAAATGTTATGTGCCTCCTGTATTAAACACTGGCTCCATTCAACAATCTTCTACTAAATACCTTACCAATTCCCTACTCAATATAACTACAAACATCATATTATTCCTTTAATTCTATAATGATAAATATAGTATTCCATCTTCAAAATAAATTCATAATGTTGATGTCATATTAGATTGTAATATATATATATATAGTTAAAATATACATATTGCTAAAATTACTACATCCGCTAACTATAATTTATTTATAATCTGTAAAAATATTACCCTCTGATATGTGCTATCCTTAGTAATTTAATTGTATTGTATTGATTATTATTCCTATTTACTCTATCACTTTCCTGCTTCCTCCGTCGCCTTATTAAACATAATAATAAGATTAATCATACGATCCAATATTAAACACGCTGACATTTTTTTAATAACTCCTTTCAGATACTATCGAACTTATTCTCCTATAAAAACGATACATAATTCGTATTTACTCCATCTACTCTCCGCTCATCCACGCATCTCTATTGCACATCGTCCTATATATTTGACTTATACACACTTCGTATAACCTCATGAGGTTATGTGAAGGTAAGTAAGCATATGCATATGCTACATGTTAAGGGGATACCATAGTTCTCGTAAAATATGTTTTGTTGTGGACACCGAACCATGGAACAACAAATATTGGACGACCCAGAAAAACCTATGTATAACAGCTATGTGTTAATACGGGACTGACGACTGAAGAACTAAAGACAGCTATGAAAGACATGACGAAGTGGAAGAAAATTGTTGAAACAATCCCTATCCGGTAAGGTAAGGTAACAGTTCTCAAATGTAACATGGGGAAATACAGATTTAATGCATGTATACTGCCTAAATTGTTAGTATAATTACAATTTTTGTTATCTATATTAAAAGTGTATACATAGCTAGAATTGTATGTTGAAATATTTCAAAAATATACATTATTTACATTATAAAAATGTTAACTGAATATGATCAAAAATTAAAAATTATATATAATGCATATATTAGGATATTTATTTGGAAATAAAGTTGATAATTACAAATAGCTCAACATTTAATTATAGCTATATATATATTAGTAATAAAACAATAGAAATTGAGCACTTAAAAATTTGAGTATTAACTTATATTATAAGAGACATGTATGTTAGAAATAATAATTCTGAATAAATGCTGTCTACAGTTGTTGTTTAGTAAAATTATATTGTAATTTATAAACAGTTTTTATTACATTATATATTGTATATATATATATAAAATGCATATTATACATATATATATATATATATATATATACAAACTATATTATATATTAAAAAATGTATATACAATTTTATAAAAAATTTAAATAATGTGATTATTATTATGTTATAAATGTATATGAAATATTATTTTATTATTTATACTTCATTCAGAAAACATGCATTTTATGTTATTTTTAATGCACATTTCTTTTCGAAATTTCAACACAACATTAATGATATATATATATATATATATATATATATATATATATATATATATATATATATATATATATATATATATATATATATATATATATATATATATATATATATGGTTAATTATATGATTTTTGAAAAAAAAAAGGTAAAAATATAAAAAACATAATTATAGAACTGTGGTAATATCCCCTTAAATATCCAATATATATCTCGTTTTTTCAACAGCAATACTCCCTAATTTTCTAAAAACATTCATTCTATTATTCACTTTGTATCTAAGTTATTTAACTGCATGCTATTTTGTATAGTTATTATTTCTTTTCGACGTTTTTTTTTGGTTTTAATATAATTATTTTTTTTATGAGTATTTTCATTTGCATCATTTGCCCATTAAATCATATTACCTCATCATATATAACGTATTAAATATATCTAAGTAAGTGTATACATAAATTTATATTTATAATAGACATATATATTTTACAATAAAATAAATCAACTTTTAACAAATATATTTATAAAATACGTATGTATTTACAAAATATAACTATATTATATGTAATATAGTATATAATATATACTATGTAATATATAATATACAGTATATTCTCACACATACATATACAATAATCAATTTTAAAAGTCAAAATATCAACTGTATTCTAAATTCAATATATATATATATATATATATATATATATATATATATATATGGATTCACGTAATAATCAAATGTCAAAAATCGATACTGAGTGAGCATCCTCTTGACGAGTGGAGCATTTCGAGTATGATTAGTTCTAGCGATCGAAACCAGCGGGCCGTGACGACTGGTAGCGACGCTCGGCGGCGGCGGTCGTGGCGTGCGTCTCTAACAATGGCCGCCGGCCGGCCGGGGGGGGCGCGGCGATGGGCGGCGGATGTTTACCGTGACGTAACCTGGCGAGACTACTTAGCACACCGGCAGATCGATAATTAAAACATTAACGGCTGCGATGTCGATGCTGCCGCGGATCGATACACGGCATAGCGGAAGAGTGTTACACGTCTATAGGATTAACACTACACGTATTGTAGTCTGGCGATTAGCAGCGTTGTCACTATGTATATACGCTATTAATAGCAGTACAGTATTAGTCATGTTAGTGTTATATAAACACTACTATATATGGCTATGTGTGTATGTATATACACACACACATATATATATATATATATATATATATATATATATATATATATATATATATATATATATAGTTATGTATGGGTAAATATAAATATATAATAATATTAATTGTATAAAGTGTTAACACCGAAGTACCTAGTTGATGAATATTAATAGTTTTTCCCTGCATTTAGAACAATGTATGAAACATATACTTAAATTTATATATAAAATCTACTATGTGTATGTAGAAGGAATGTTAACTATTTATTAGTTTATATGTATATATATATATCGAATATTGATATGTTAATAATATAATAATAACATAGAGACAACGAATATAATTAAATTGTGATGAGGTTTAAAGCGAATCTATATATTATATATATATATTATATATATTATAATATATTATATTAATATATATTCTTTGAAATATATAATACAATACCTTATAAATAAACATAATGTATAATTACATATAAATAACCGAATCTAATCAGTAGTAACATATGTTGGTGGTATCAATATACTCTTATGATTGCTAGAAAAACTGGTATTGTTGTTATCTCAGTGTAATGTTGATATCGTAATAAGTATTAGCAGGTATATATGTATACCTTATCATATACATAGCTACACATATACGCTAAAGCTCATTTATAAAAATAAATGTATTTCATAGACACAATTGTGGAAGCTAATGTCGTGATGTATTCGATATTAATATTCATATAATTATATATAGATATACCATTTATGTTTGATATACAGTCAAAGCTCGATAACTTAACATTGACGGGACGGAGTTTTCATGTTGAGTTAGCGAGTATGTTGAGTTATCGGATGTATAAATTAATGACTTAATTAATGTTTTGTTCACATAAATGCATTCAAAATAGTACTCGTATGCTAATATAATAATTGTAATTGTATTTTTACGTTTATATATTTATATCCATATATTATTAAATAAAACCATGTTGAATAATGTATGTTGAATTATATTTGTTGAGCAATGTAGTTTTACATGTAAAAGATACGAATCCAACAACATATGTTTGTGATATTTTGATTTTTCATAAATGTTGAGTTATCGGATGTATATTTACATGTAATGTATAGGCTAGGATTATAAAAACGATGTTGAGTTATATGTATGTTGAGTTATATTTGTTGAGTAATAGGGTTTTTGTTAACATGTAAGAGATACGAATGCAACCAAATATTTGTTGGATGTTGAGTTATCGGCAATGTTGAGTTATCGGCATGTTGAGTTACCGAGCTTCTACTGTATTTCATTTTTAATTATATATATATATATATATATATATATATATATATATATATATATATATATATATATATATATATATGTATACTTACTTTATTATTTGTTATATGCGGATGTATGAGAATAACTTTTTAAATTCAGATTAGATTAGATTAAAATAAAATGTTATATGTTATCAGTGATATAATATCACTCACACAAATTATGAAAAAACATTTCCGTAATATGCATAACTTAATAAATGTAATTTATAATATATTATTAAAAACACAATTATAAAAAGATTATATATTACTACATATATAATATATATATAATATTTAATTCGTGTAAATGAACTGCTGATCGTTACAATGTGCATTGACATATATACTAATAATAGTATTCATATAAGATCAATACAAGTTATACCTGTACACGTTCAGGTGTAAAGATATCGAGAACGCGCGAGAAAAAGTGATAAAACGCGAGGAAGAGCGAGAAAGAGCGAGAAAGAGCGAGAAAGATAGAGACGGGGCGAGATGGAACAATACGAGGGGTAACGACGTATAATGGATGCTAACACGCGATCATAATTGGAATATTCAATAATTTAATGTTACCGATCATACACGCGCATGTGTAAATATACACTATCTATGATTAAGAAACCGTATAATATATATTATAGAATATATTCTTATTCATATAGAGATTACTAGGATAGATTACATGTATATATATATATATTTATATATGTGTGTGTGTGTGTGTGTGTGTGTGTGTGTGTGTGTGTGTGTGTGTGTGTGTGTGTGTGTGTGTGTGTTATTAATTATACAGTATTAATTAGGGAACTAACTTCAATATATATATAACATATAGATTACTGTTACTCACTCCCCATCAATTTTGCATTATCCTCTATCTCTCCCCTAAATCGTGTTAACCGTTCATCAATCCGTACCACATATAACCTGCGTATTCGTCGTCATACCTCTACTTCCTCATACCAACACTTCCCAGCAAACAGTAAGAGCAGCATAATAACAGCATAACAGCAAATTCTAGAGCCTCAAATGTTTACATTGTGCTATTATGCTGCTATTAAATGTCTATTATGCTGCTATTATGCTGCTATTAATTTGTAATGATATTATGTTGCTGTTATGCTGCTGTTATGCTGCTATTATGCTGATATTATGCTGCTATTAATTTTAAATGTCTATTATGCTGCTATTATGCTGCTATTATTATAATAGAGGCATAATAGCAGCATAATAGACATTTAATAGCAGCATAATAGCACAATGTAAACATTTATGGCTCTAGCATTTGCTGTTATGCTGCTATTATGCTGCTCTTACTGTTTGCTGGGTTACCTCACTGGTTCCCATTTAACACACACTCTTCTTATCGTATAATATATATTGTTCATTCCTCAGTATACTCTTCGAATTGCACATCCTATATTTCTAATTATCTAGTACAAAGATATTCCCCCCTTCCATATCTTGGAAACCATGCATCTCATCTTCAATCTACCCCTATTATCTATCCCTCAAAAATGAATAATCGGGCATTGAGTTATATTGAAAAAAATATATGATATAGTATACTATAGTATATATATATATATATATGTATGGGTATATAATGTATCGGTGTATACTATACGCACATTTATATACTAATTTATATACATATATATAAATATATATATACATATATATAAATATATATATATATATATATATATATATATATATACATAAATATATATAAAACATACATCAATATATAAGCATACAATACACAAGCATATGGATTAATAAACACATCTACATATACACATGTGTAATTCATATGTTGATATGTCCTCTCTCTCTCTCTCTCTATATTATAATATATATGATAAATATTTCATATGACTTGTTGCTTATTGGGGACATAAATATGTTGTCCTCCGAGGAATTGAGAATCTCTTTTTCTTGTATTCACATTTCATCTACACTTTCATATATATATATATATATATATATATATATATATATATATATATATATCTATATAATACATTTATATATATATATATATATATATATATATATATATTTATATATATTTAAGTATATTACCTACATCATTATGTACTGTGGATTTAAAACAGGTCCTAGTTATTAAGACACTAATAATGTAATTAGCGGAAGTACGTGCACCGGTTACCATGGTAATTAGGATACCCCCCACGTGATTACCCCCACGACGTGATACCCTCACCCCCCCCCCCCCCCCTCTCGCTAGATAGTCATATTACGTAATGGGCGCCAGACAATTGGAGTTACGTCACGTATTGTCCGACGCCAAGCCTATGAATATATTACAGATCAATACACACAGACACTAATACGTACACTGATTATTATGTCATCTATATATATATATATATATATATATATATATATATATATATATGCATACGTGATGTAAATTATACGCATATGTATGTATTTATAGTATACATTAATTATAATAATATGTTATTATGTATGGTACTGTATTGCAAATTAGAATAGCAAATGTGTACAATATTAGTAGATCATTGTTGTATACCCTTGTATTACACATACTATATATTACTACTTCTAAATATTATTTTAAGACTTATTATGTGGATCATAACTGGGTTTAAAGCCGCGTTATATATGCATACTATATGTATACACACATGGATTAGACCATGGGTAAACAAACTATAGTTTGTATATATACACAACTATATGTTAACATATATAAATTTATATATTAAAATATAAGTAAATAATTATTCGTTGCGACCAATTACCAATATGTCTAATATAATGTTAAGGGTAGGGATATATGTTTAGGTAACCAGTTGCAACTAGTGATAGTATTTAACCTAATAGTAGGGTTTCAATAATTAGCCAGTTTCGGAAAATAAGATTTTCAGTAGAATAAGGTTCATAAGGGGGTTACTATAGACTGTCTTGAAACAGTTTAATTCAAACAGAGAATCATTTATAAATAAGAAAATAATAAATAAAATAAAGATGCGTGTTCCAAGAGAGTTTCATTAATTAAATAGTAAGTATTTTAATTATATTTAAATTATTTCAATAATAATTGTAAATATAGAATATATTTCATAGGTAGAGTAGCACATAGGCATAATATATTTACTAAAATATAACTTAGTTTATACGTGTTACATAACTTTGACATTTAACACGCATATATAATGTATACAATTGTTAACGTTAATTTGAATACATTTAGTAATTACTTTAAAGTAACTAAAGAATAATTTAAGTATTGTTTATACTGTTTATACTATTTAAGTATTGTTGTATATATTGTATTATGATATGTTATAATGTTAAATTACTACTGGGTTACTACTGGGTTTTAGTAAATCCCTTAAATGTTAGATTTACTTTACAAATAATAATATTAATTTTATAAAAATAAAACTAAAATTATTATAATTTGAATGAGTTAAACATGAATTTATATTTGTCTAGTATTTTATATAGAGGATTTGTAGGATATTTATCTACAAAGGATTTAAATTCAAAACACGAATATAAAAACTTAGTAGGTATACCATACTATAGGAAGAAAACTCAGAATTAAAAATAATTTAAAAATCCCGTTCGAAACCACTCGAAATAAAATTAAACGTATACTCAATACAAAATACTTGAACCATGTCCTACTTACTTCTTGCAACCCGTTTGTAATACGTATACTATTACATATTGTTAGCATATATAGTTAAGTATGGGTTACACCTATTTCTAAAACGTCCAATATGGCTAATAGGTTTACAACATATATAAAAGAGCATAAAGAGCATAAAGAGCGTATGTATATATAACTTTGTAATGGATTGAAACCTCTTACCACTAATGATAATTTGTCACCAACACATATTCGTATTTTAAATTATGATAATGTATATAGATATATTATTTTTATTTGTATTGTTATTTGTATTGTGGTTGAGACATTTCATCCAAAACAGGAACTTAGATGGAGTTTTCACTTATAACCATATATGGCTCTAATGTCTATTTCAGAATCTTATTAAGGAATCCATGGTTCTAACAAGAGCCGATCATTTATTTATACACAATTAAATAAGATCAATTCTAAATAATATTTTGAGATCAATTTTATAAAATTAAGTAATGGTCCGGACGAGGCTCGAACCCGTGTCCTACTGCTTGTGTGTCTGACGCCTTAGCCACTGGGCCACACATGCAGTTTATATGCTTCATAATTTCTAAATATTATATGTAATGATCCGGATTAGTCTTGAACCGACGTCCTACTTCTTGTGTATTTGACGTATATGTATATATTTTTAAAATGTTGATATGTATATCATAATATTATTTAAAAACGTATATAAATCTAAACTAGATAAATAAATATAGAATATTAAGTTATAATATTAAGTATACTATACTTTATATTATATATATATATATAATATACTATATAGTTTATATACTACACTATAGCACATTATCGATTATAATACTATGTTTTCGGTGGTAGAACTAACGATTAAACGCGACGATGTAGCCAGGCTCCCTGATGATATCGATACTGATGGAGCGAGCGTTCATCAACACCACTTGATAGGCGCGCTTATCCGCACCCACGGGAAGGTCAGAGGTCACCGGTTCGTTAAGCACCTCGCAATAGCTACCCGTCGAGTCGGCGGCGTCGAGTCTATCGGAGCGGAACCGCAGCGTCAGCGTACCGAACCGACGGCCGCATTCCATTCGGTTCGGGTCGGACGACTTACGCGGCGACCAGGTGCTCGGCTGACGACGAGCGCTTCGATACAGGTCGTACACGGTGAAGTTCACGTATTCGCCGGCCTCGAGGTCGATGAGCCAACGATCGGAGGTCACGTGAGCGCACGTGGAGGTCATTCGCACCGGGGTCAGGTAGCCGGTCACGTGCGAGAACTTCACCACGTGATCGTTACGACAACTTCCGGTCATCGAGTCGGTGGACACCTGTTCAACTGTGTGTGATGATGATGCTGTTTATGTGTATGTATTATAAGCGATAAATACACGTGTTTCTCGATGTTGGCATATAGTTATAACACATACTCAGTATATATAATCTGCATTTTAGTATGTTTATCACATGTAACGGTCTATATTTAGATAGTTATTAAAAATAACATTACTGAATTTTAATAATATTTAATATTAACATGTATATATGTCAATAGTAATGACATTATATCAAAGGACACCGTATCCTCGGTAGATCGCCATATATCGGTATACATGTAATGGGTATACTATACATTATGAATTACAATATACTATATATACTATATACATAACGAAACTACGAAACATATATTTTGATAATATATTAACAATACTATATTAACCTAAACGACTTCGAGTATAACTTATACTATACCAGCTATAGCTATAACCTATATATATATATATATACCTATATAAATCTATAACCTATAAGTAATGCGAACGTAATATACACTAAGGTATGATATATGAAGGTGCGCTCATACCGTGAAGGCAGGTGTAGGTGATCTTCAGGTAGGTGATGAGTTCCTTTAAGTAGCCGTGTTTAGATGTCTCCAGCTCAGCGTCCGGTATTCTTATCTCGCAGGTCATCTTACCGGAACATCGCTTATCTGGTACACGTATGCGTGTAGGTACGGTTGTGAGTATGTGTGTGAGAGTGTATGTGAGATTGTGTGTGTGTGTGAGTGTGTGTATGTGTGTAAGCGCGTGGGTATGTGTGTGTGCGTGTGTATGCGTATATGTATGAGTGTGTGAGTGTGTGTATGTGACTTTATGTGTATGCGTGTGTGGGTATGTGTATGTATATGTGCGATATTGTGCGTGTATATGTGCGCGCGCTCGTGTGTGTACGATGCGTACTGTGCACGCACGTTTTGCATGTTTAGTATGGGTTTCACGCATGTGTATGTGAATCGTGTATTCGATATAAAATAAGTATATGTATGTCAATGATTTGTGTGTATATATATATGTGTATGCGCATGTGTGTGTATCATAGACATTAGAGTGAGGTAGACTGTGATTCGATATCTCAAAAGCGTAACAATTTAAAAACCACTGACGCCATTACAGAAAACCACATTTACAATATTCAAATAATTATATTATTTTTATATTTTTTCGAATAAAATTATCTGTTGTTGTGTAATTAATTGTCATAACTCTCATAAAAATAAACCTGAATAAATTGCCTTTTACAAGTAAATTAATTATATTATGCTAATATAATAATTTCTTATATTATTATTATAAATATGCTAATAAATAAGTTATTAAATTATATTTATTATAATTAATATTTAATAATTATATAAAATGTATACGCAATTTGCGATCTTTTTAGGAGTACCTATATTGGTTTTAAATGGTGAATTCGACGCACGCCATTCTCTTTTAAATATATGCCTCTATAAATATGATAAATCTAGGTATAAAGTTCTACTAAAGTTATAATAATTATACTAGAATATTCAAATGTATAGAAGAATATTTTTTAAAATAGAATCTTTATATTTTATCACGCCATTATAATAATATTGAATGCTCATCTTGGCCGCCGATATATATCATAGTTAAAGTTGGGCGTGATTATTAAGGTGCCTAATATTGTGGGTGTTAGTTAAAATAATTATTTAACTTGTTTGGTTTGGTGTATCCATAATAATGGCGTTCAAGATCAATGAAACGCTCATAAAAGGATATTAAAATTGCACATAAATGTTATATATTTATAAATACAGTAATATAATAATAATTATTTACATTGTAGATATATGCATTTATTTATAATTTTAAATAAATATTTAGAATATATATATATATATATATATATATATATATATATATATATATATATATATATATATATATATATATACATATGTGTATATATATAATATATAAGTTGCATATAAATATATATATATATTTATATATTAACGATAGATAATTAGATAGCGCAACATATATTGGTGTTTATTAATATAATTGTTCAAATTAAAGTTGTTGGGTACAATAAATTTATTGTTTACATAAAAGTTAATGAAATAGTTTGGTCGTAATAGTACTCAATATATTTACAAAAAGTGAGACGGGTATCGAGCGAGTTTATCCATTTGTAAATAAAGATTATATGCTTGTGTACAAATATTTATGTATACTTATATGTTATGCCCTACTACTTATATTATATAAATAATATAGACGAGACTATACAAGTTCCAGATATCTTTATTCAAGTTATATTCTACAACTACGTTAGATAATTCATCGACGCGTTCGTTTCGACTTCGATTGATAAAAAGCCTAGAACACAATCGGTCTCGCTATGCCCACGATATATTTAGGGTCGTAAACTATACAATTACGCATGAATTATACTTAGTATACTGAAGTAATTAAGACTTTCAGAGGCAATGATGTTACACGTATTTCGGGTAAGATGTCTTAGAAGTCGATATATGTCATCGTGTTTGCTGGTTCCGGGTCTTGCACTGTTGTCGCTGTTCATTGTCACTATTATCTCCATCGTTATATAACATATATCTATAACTCGACTAGGCTATATCCATAAGAGACAGTTAATGCGTATGGGGCTAGCTAGGCTATATCAATTAGAGACACTTAATGCGTATGGGGCTATAGCCCGGCTCTATCCAAAATAGACGCTTGATGCGTATGAGGCTGGATAGACTATAACCAAAAGCGACGCTTGATGTGTATGAGGCTAGGCTATATCCATAAGAGACACTTAATGCGTATGGGGCTAACTATGCTATATCCATAAGAGATGATTAATGCGTATGGGGCTATAGCCCGGCTCTATCCAAAATAGACGCTTGATGCGTATGAGGCTGGATAGACTATAACCAAAAGCGAAACTGTACTTAATAAAATATAAAAACGACATTCGCTTGTCTCGTCTCATTCTTTGACTTCAAAGTCCTCCATCGTATATTATATATATATATATATATCATATTAAAAGATAATTATTAATCTTATATGAAAATATTATTAATATATTTAAATGTATTTAAAATATGTTCAAAATATTTATTTTATTAATTTTATTACTATATTAAATTAATTATTAAATAATTTATTTATTACATTTTTAATAATATTATATATGTTTTACCAAACAATTAATTATAAAACTAATACAAATTATTTATTCATATTACATAAAAAATACTTAACATTATTAAGATAAAAATTATTTGAAAAATTAAAATAATAAATAACCAACACAAAATTGACCATTTTGATTAATTTAATATAATATTTATAATTTATATTAATATAATATATTTAAACGAATAATGTGTGAAAAATCCATCGTAAAATATTAATTAACAAATGATCTGCATATTTGTTTTTAATAACAAATAACTACATATATATATATGGGCTAATTTTATATACATAAATTTGACATTGTTTTACATATAACTTTTTTATTTTTATTCTGATTAAAAAATGAAAATATGAAACTCTTATTACTTTTTAATTATCTTTCCAATGGTGGTAATTATTTTATTCTAGCATCAATAAAAACAACTCATTATTATATATTGAACATATCAATCGGCGAAATTGAGTCTTATAGATTTACTATTTTGACCGAAAGATGGTATAATAGTATAATGATTTAATATATTATGTGATATAAAAATCAATAATAGTGTTATTAACTATATTTATACAAAATATATAATATATTAGTAGTTAGGAGTAGGAAAATTATAATATAACTTTAAAATTTACTAATATATTAAATATTATTTTGTGGTTTTCTGTAATGGCGAACTCTTCTACACGACTGTTACGCTAAAATAGGTCACGTGACGCGTCGAATAGTAATCTACCTCACTCTATATCTATGGTATGTATACATACGTGGGTTATTGGTTATGTACACAGTATGTACGACGTACATTGTACGTGTATCACAGAGCTAGAGAGAAAGTAGCTCTCTCTAGCTCTATGATTAGTATCATAGATATAAGCGTTAACTATACGTATGTAATTATTCGTGAAACACGTATCCGCTTCGCATTATAAGCCTCGATATCGTGTCTATGCAGCACGGCACGGCATATTAATACATCAACTAGCTAACAAGTGTACAGTCAATATCATATACATACATACGTATATATATATATACACGTACGTATATATATATATATATATATATATATATATTAATAATTTTAGATGTACAGTCCGATGAACATCTGACATATATGCGTATCTGTGTGTTAGTGCTATTGAGAATATAATGTTAGTGTGTGAAAGCTATGCTTTATCGCTCAGTAGACACGTGCATATTCCGCACCGGATACGAGTATCACCAGATTACCTTCGCGATGACCTTTTTCTCGAGGACATACTATCTACGGAATGTGTAGCACAACTCGATAATAGTCAACTATGTTACTAATTATTTCTAAAGTATTACTAATTACTATAGTTATATAATAAACAATAGGTTATTTTGGTTTGAAATGATGTAAATACCTGTAAGGGGATTAAAATCTAACGTATATCACATTAATTTACTATATAATTGCCAACACGTTCGTATAGAAACCGCGCATAACATACTTATATGTAAGTGGAGACACTAGCGCTAGCAGCGGCGCCGGTTACTATTATTACTTATTTAGTCACACACATATCGCTCCGGCGCCGTTATATACTGACCTACGATGTCGAGAACATCTGAAGAATAGCCCATGTGACCCAGATATAGTTTAACGCAACGGCCTAGCCTCATACGACCGTACACCGCCTCCTTGACCAGTATAACGTGACCGATAGCGCACCTGGCGGAGAACTTCTCGGCACCGCATACCTCGTGACTTATATCTGCTCACGTGACAGTGGTGGTGGTATTAGATGTATGCGAGCCTACGTGATATATAGTTTAATAATAACTTTAAATACATATATGTATAAGTATATGTACTTGAATTTATTATCATTAATATGTATGAGTAATAATATACACACTATATATGCATATATATATATATATATATATATATATATATATATATATATATATATATATGTGTGTTATAATGAGGTGTGCACTGTAAACATGTTAAAATAAACCGACATATATCGTTCGACGTATTCTATGCATATATATTACAGTCTACACATACACACATACAAAGTGTGTATTACACACACACACACACACAAATACACACGCAAATACACACTCACATACTATTGTAAACAGCAATCGTTTGTTACAGAACCGAGTATCGATGCGAAGTCAATGATGTATGTATTATTCAGCTGAAGCACTAGGTTATAATGATGTATTTAATCATATAGTATACGTGTATATACGCACATATAAACACACACACACACACACATATATATATATATATATGTATGGGTGTATATGTGTATACATTCATATGCAAATCAAGTTAGTGATCCGTTCGAATGTCGAGACGCAGATTATTAATGCAGATTTAAATTACCCACAATGCACGACGTGCGCCACGTTCATCTGTTATGCAATAGCATATCATTATAGGCTAATTAAAGCAGGATAACGCCTAACAATTATTCCAGTGTTCTCTACGTATACGGGTCGTGCGTACGTCTATATGTGTATGTGTGTGTGTGTGTGTGTGTGTGTGTGTGTGTGCGTATGTGGCAATGCGCTTATTAACATAAACGCCACGATACGTGTTATATCCGTAATTATACATCTCTAGCGTACGACTCCTTATGCGTTGTGGTTTAACGCTAAAATAGAGACCTCCCACGAAGAGTGAATAGTTCATTACTTCCGGGTAGGGAGCGGGGATATAGATCTATTGATAAATATATGCATTGATTTCACAATAATCGAATTACTGTTTAATTTCTTGATTTATTTTTAGAATTAATCGATGGATATTATAATAATTATATATGTCGTTAATTTATTACAAAATATGTGTCTTAATTGTACTTCTTAAAGTATTTATAAACTATATAGTTATATATACCCGTATATACCCTCTATATATAATGTATATATGTTAATTTATGTTTACTTGTTTTAAACATAACACATGTTAACAATAGCCTATAAAAGTTATAATTAATAAAATGTATTATATGATTTAAGGTATTATATAATGAAGTAATATATAATTAATTGGTCATACTTTGAGTTAACTCAAATTATATATATATATATATATATTGATATTTATTTTTATTTGGCGGAATCCTTTCGTCCCATCCAGGAACTTATATGAAGTTATAACTTATAAACATATGTTATATATGGCTCTAATTTCCCTTCGAAGCCGCTCTCAAGTTAAAGCACCCATAGTTTTAACGAGAGCAAATAATTTATTTATACACAATTATATAAGATCACTCCTAAATACTATTTTAAGACCTATGTTAATAGTCCTGAGGATTGAATTCGCATCCTACTGCTTGTGTTTATGACGCCTTAGCCATTTAGCCACACATGCAATTATATATAAATATATGTTTGTGTGTAAATATAAATATACTCACGTGTATAGAAATTACATATTTGTGTTATAATTTATTATAACTAGATTTATTACAAATACAATCGATTTTTAATGTAAAACAAAAGTTTATATATATAGTAAATATATATAACGAAAGCGTATATCATGTACGTATAAGTACTATAGATATAGTTATATTATAAGTATATTACTAATAAACTGGTATTTCATGATTAAAGAAATATGATATATTACCATTTTTAATTAATTTATATATATAGATTATGTTCTATTGGGAGTGTACAGATACGTATATTATTGATTATAAGTATACCTATAGGTAGAAATAATACACATTGGGTTTATTATATTGACCAGTATATTTAAATGACAGATAATTTAGAAAATATATGGAGATAATAATAAATATGAGGTAGGGATAATATATCACTGGAGTATACATGCAGCAGGCAAGCAGTTTGGAATACGAATACATATGGGTCGTATGGGATAACTAAATAGTGTACGAGATACGATTATGTTGAATGCTAATTAGTGGAGAGAAGTAATGTAACTGTAGTATATAAGTAGTTTATAAGTAGTATATAAGTATACTTATAGTATATATACTATAGTATACTTGTAGTGTATATACTATAGTATATAAGTAGTTTATAAGTACTATATAAGTAGTATATAACTCATAGTAGGATAGGATATATTGTATATTATGATGGTAATGAGGTACAACAAATAATAATTAATAATAATTCTAGTAAATGTTTACAAAATCATATTTTGAATTTAAGTTTATTCGCTATTTTCACCATATAATATATGATGTTTAAATAATAGCTTATATTCGTAGAAATTATGCAGATATTTGAAATGAAAATGTAAAAGTGGTTTGCATCTAATAGTTAACTCAAGAATGTATGAGAACCTAATATAAGTCAATAAGTAACTTTCAAAGCTATTTTTAATGGGTATGGATAAATATGTATTCTAAAATAGTATTGTAAATAAAAGAAGAAAACTAGACAATAATACAATTCCGAATTCCAGTATTTGATGGCAATATATAATGATAGAGATAACAATAATATATATATATATATATATATATATATATATATATATATATTAATACATATAATATTGTTATATCTATTAAAGGCTCACTGAATACAAATATAGTGACAATTATATTGATATATTTATAAGTATCGATTATGAAAATAACCCTGTAACACTAATATATTATTTCAGAAGTTGATATTAATGACTCATTCCTATTCAAAAATCATGTTAAATGTTAAAATAATACTAGTATATTAGTATTAACAGTATAATCAATGTCCATACTAACAAATAAGCTACTATAGTAGCTTTATACTGTAAACTACAAGTACTAGTACAAGTAGTATACTACTACTACTACTACTACTACTACTATACTACTACTACTACTACTACTACTACTACTACTACTACTACTACTACTACTACTACTACTACTACTACTATACTCAGAGCTGGGCAGTATCGCCGATACAGTATATATTAAGGCAAAAAATCAGTATCGTAGATACAATTGTATTTGTATTTGTATCTATTATAAAAATTACAAAAGTATTTGTAATCGTATCTATTAGTCATAAATAGTATCTAAGATACGTATCTACTAAGACAATTATGTAAACAGATACATTTTATTAAATAATATATCATTTGGACATTATATGTATTTTATATTATCATATTATAAATTAATTGTAATATATATAAATCATCGATATATTTTTAATCAAATATCTTTTGTAAATATTGAAATAAATTCATTGTTACAAATTATGATATATCAATTATAGTGATATTCTCAAAAACCATAATATACATTTATTGAAAAGAAAGACATTATTTTGATAATATAATTTATATACTAATTGATTTATAATTCAAAATGATATATTACTTTGAAAGATAAAATCATTTTAATAAATATGATTAATTCTAAATAATAATAATAATTAATAATATATTAATAATTAATTTTTTATATATTTGATAATTTACTATATTCGTGTTGAACATTCGAAATTAAAGGTCGCTGATTATTTTGGGTTTAAAAATAGTATATTGTAATAATGTATATTTCTCTATAGTATGTAATGGCTCATAGTATAATTTCAGATAAACCAGTGTGTGTACAACCAATGTATACACTAAAAGATTCATTGTGGGTATCATTAAATGTTATTAAATGTCAACAAATTTATTCTATATAATCTATTGAAGAACACGTTATAAGGTGTAAATATTTAATATGTCCTTTTAAAAGGGGTATCCCACAACCAGTTTTTCCGGAAATAATGTCCGGAAATGTTTACTAGAAAGTTATTTTCTAGCAAGTATCATTTTAGTTACTTGTTACCAGTTACCTAATTCGTTTAAGCACTTCCATCAACTTCTCTATGGAAGTTTTTGGACGTGCTTTTTAATGTTAATATTGAGAAAACGGTATATTTTGAGATTTAACTTGTATTACATTGAGTCAAATGACCGGATATGGTGAAGTAGATCATTCCAGATTTTTGGAGCATGGACGGTGACAGATTGATGTTGGGCAGATGTTAAATATGATTTAATTTGAATTTGTTTATTTTTTTTCTCGTATATAGTTAAGTTGGGAGTTAGTAAGTTGGCGATATAGTTTGGTGTGTTATGGTGAGTAGATAAATGTATGGTTGTGTAATATTATAAATTATACTGGATTTTATTGGCAGCCAATGTAAGTTGGTTCTTAGAGGAGATATATGTTGTCTGGAATATTTAGCTATGTTTAATATAAATCTGATAGCTCTATTTTGAAGGTGTTGGAGTTTATTTATTAGATTGTGAGGAGGTATATATGTCCCTATAGGGACAGGAATTACAGTAATCAATGTGGGGTAGAATGAGGGATGTAGCGAGAAGATTGCAGTATTAAAATTAATGAAGGGTATTATTGTTCGTAAGTTTTGTAGTATGTAGTTAATTGACTGTGATAGTGATTTAGTCGGAATGTAAAATTGTAGTGTTGGGTCGATTAATATACCAAGCGTTTTTACTCTATTAGCATAAGAAATATTCAAATTGTTAATGGTTATTTGTGGTGGAAGGAATATAGTAGTAGATGTTTTAATATGCAGTGATTCAGTTTTAAGACAGTTTAGTGATAAGGAGTTGTTGGTGAGCCAGTTATGTATATCAGTAATACAGTTGTTAAGTAAATGTATGTCATTGTTAGGGTCTATAAATCTGCAGTGTATATGTATGTCATCTGTATACGAGTGATAGTCGATAGTCAATCATTTTAAATAAGGGAAGTAGATTGATATTGAATAGGAGTGGACCAAGTACAGATCATTGAGGTACTCCATGAGTAACTTTACAAGGTTTAGAAATTAGTAGATGTATTCTAATTTGGTAAAAAAAAAATTACCAGTTAGGTATGAGATGAACCAATCGAGTGAAGTACCAGATATTCCGATAGAGGATAGTCCATTTATAAGGATATTATGGTCATGGGTATATAAGGCAGGTGATAAATTAAGTAGAATGTAGTGAGTTACACCATTACTTTCCGAAAATTATCGGGAAATATAGTAACTTAAAGGGGGTCCCACTACTACTTGCAAGAAAATCACTTTCTAGCAAACATTTCGGGATATTATTCCATGTAATGTATAAATTAGGTATACCTTGATATGTAATATCAAATTCGACATCGTTGAATATATATATATATATATATATATATATATATAAATATATATTATATGATATAATATATATCTATATAATTTATATCTATATATTTATATATATTTTATAAAATTATAATGTATTTGTATCTACTAAGATGTATCTACTAAGAAAATTCTGTATTTGTAATTGTATCTACTATTATTTTTTAAAAAG
>OZ025241.1:11507001-11657001 GCA_964019155.1 Osedax fenrisi | reverse complement strand
TACAACTACCTATACAACTACCTATACAACTACCTATACAACTACCTATACAACTACCTATACAACTACCTATACAACTAACTATACAATTACCTATACAACTACCTATACAACTACCTATACAACTACCTATACAACTAACTATACAACTACCTATACAACTACCTATACAACTACCTATACAACTACCTATACAACTACCTATACAACTACCTATACAACTACCTATACAACTACCTATACAACTACCTATACAACTACCTATACAACTACCTATACAACTACCTATACAACTACCTATACAACTACCTATACAACTACCTATACAACTACCTATACAACTACCTATACAACTACCTATACAACTACATATACAACTACCTATACAACTACCTATACAACTACCTATACAACTACCTATACAACTACCTATACAACTACCTATACAACTACCTATACAACTACCTATACAACTACCTATACAACTACCTATACAACTACCTATACAACTACCTATACAACTACCTATACAACTACCTATACAACTACCTATACAACTACCTATACAACTACCTGTATTATGTAATATTTAATAAATTATACATATTGCGTAAAGCGCCGTTTATCCGAAATGATGATTACAGATGTAATCGCGGCGAAAGTCTCGGGTCGGTAACGCTTCGGGTCATATTACCTAATACTCATGACGTAATACCCTTGTTTATGTATACATATGTATGCATATATATATAGATATTTATATATAAATATATTAATAACTAATATTTTATAACATATGATAGGTATTTTTTCTTTATACATCGGATTATTGTTATGTATATGTATTTGACAATATATGATACACTATGTGATGATGATAGTGATGATGATGATAGTGATGATGATGATAGTGATGATGATGATAACATAAGTTTTAGTAGGCACCGTTACAAAGTGATAACACTCCTCGTAAGTGCACGTAAAATAAATAATAATAATAAAACAACAACCATAACAAAACGAAAGAAACTAACTAAGTAGAAGTAATACAAATAAAGAAATATAAAAGAAACTAATAATATAATGACATTAAATATAGGATAGATATGTATTAAGAGGAGTTTTGAAGGAAGTATGAAATATAATTGATATTATAGATGAGGGAAGTACATTTCAGATAGATGGGGTAAAATAGGATATGAGCGTTTCTGTATATTTAAGAGAGGATGTATGTGGAATAACGAAATGTATACTAGAAGTTGAACGTATATCGTAGGTGGTAATTAAGAGTAAGTCAAATATATATGAAGGGGTGGAGGAATATATAGATTTATTGGTAATAGAAAGGAGTCGAATTTGGAATCGTTTTGTATAAGGTTACCAGTTTGGTAGAAGTTGAAAGGAGTCAGTAGATGAATGATCATATGGTTTAATATTGAAAGTGTATCGTATGGATGATCTGATGATTATGTGCGATGGGGTAATGCAGGAAGCAGGAAGGTTATATAATACAGAAGAACGATAAGTATTGTATTGATTATAATCAATACGAGAAATTAAACGTGTAGTAATAAAGACTGGTCATATGGCATGATTAATATGTTTAAGGATACATCTTACTCTAAATAAATGATAATTAACAGCTTTAGACATGTTAGAAAAATAGCGAGCTATAAGTATGCAGGTTTGGTTTATAATGTGTTGATGTGTATAATTGGAAGTCATCGGCAGATAGTATAATGTATACCTATATGATATCAGTGTATTAATAGTGGATGTGTATATATTGAAAACAGATTAAACAATACACTTCATTGGGTAACTTCTATATCAAGTAATGTATATGTTTGTTTGGTGTAATTATAAATATATTAAAAAATATATATATACATATATATATATATATATATGCATTAATATAACTATATTGAAGAATTATAGTCACACATAACAACCATAGCATAGACAGAGTCATCGCATTCGTTCATACCGTATACATACGCACACAAACGCACCTACACATACCCCGACATGTGCATACTGGAGAACGCGCATACTATACGTCGTATGGGTATGCGTGTGGGTATGCGTGTGGGTATGCGTGTGGGTATGTGTGTGGGTATGTGTGTGGGTATGTGTGTGGGTATGTGTGTACTCGCCTGGTCTGTGCACGATAGCGTATGAGGCTGCCCCTAGTCGGTTCATCAGTGCGCACCACACGCATAGTACAGCCAACATCTCCTCCTCCTCCTCCTCCTCCTCCTACTACTGTGCGGGGTGTATCGCTACCACCGGAAACACGTAGTTCGCTGATCCCTAGTACTACTTCCGGTACGTGATGTAACCACGGTGACTCACGCGACGCTATTGCGTAACCGGATGTAGAGAGTAGTACGTAACGGGATGCCACGTAACCGGCCGATATCGACTTGTCCACGTAAGCCTATTGTTCCCGGGTTACGTAAGAACTAACGATTACGTCATAGGTGCAGGTCACGCGATTATTACCTAACAGCTAGTCGACATTTAATACTATAACGGTGTAACGACTACTGAACGACGGCTAGTACGCGACAACTACGATGTACTTATAACAATACGTGATCATATATGGCAGCCCTATTGAGGCACGGAAACTGGTAGTGATGGTGTTCGAGGCCGGTGATTGACGTGTGGGCGTGTCTATAAACGCGCGCGCGCCCGTCACGGGAGTCACGCGCGCGCTCGTTAATCGATGGTCACGTGATGGACTAAATGACCGCCCCCTCGCCCCGCCCCCTGATGTCTGATCACCATGACTTAATTGCTAATTAGTAAGTGGTCGTCTTAATATCACTGAGTGTTATTATTGTGATATGCATCTCCATCTACTACACTGAATATCTACTGACCTATTGTATCTCTGCTATTTATATTCTATATATATATATCCTATATAGATATTACAATATACATTATATTATACTGTAGTATAATTTTGGTAAATCTATGCATATCGTTATGTTTTGATTAAATACATGTTCATATAAATAATATTACATCATCGAGAATAGTGTTCGATAAATATTAAAATATGTGTAGGTTATAATGTAATTATAATAATAATATGTATTATATACATAATATATGCATGGTGTTAATGCGATGGAAGACTGCGTATCATTAATACATTATATTAACGGTACATCGATTAGCGTTGAGATAATAACAAATAGTAATATACTGTATGTTAATATTAGTTATAACATATGTGATAATATCAATATGCTTATCTTGACATAACCTCTACATTAATACATAATACTATGTATATTCTTCACATTATAAGCACAGATATCATGAGTTGTGATCGGTGTATTATGCATATCCGTTATGTAATGATTAGTTATACCTAAAGTCGATAATGAACTTAATTTTCTAATTTATAAAATATATATATTTATATTGTCATATAAAACAAATATACCAATGGTTTACTAATAATGAACACGTGTGTATATATATTATATACTACTTGTAATGATTAGTATACGTTCATCAACACAAAACTAGAAAACTGTTATTTATGTGTCAAAGCAAAATTATCATTATTGAATTATCTGCGACCTTTCATTGTATTCACTAACTCGTTATAAATCACCTAATAAACTTGTATATCCTACAAAATCGATGTTCATGAATACATCATTATAACCTCCACGTGTTGATGTGTTGAACTACGCCTATTACCGTGTGTAATAAGATGTATTACATGTTATTTCCACGTTTACCTATGGCTAATAGTTGCTATTACTTCAAACATTAACATCTAATTTGTTGTAGTCAGCCGACTTCATTTCACCTGTATTCTCTATATAATGTATATAATATATTGCGTAAATGTTGATCACCTCACCCCATATCTCATCAAATCATATATTAATTTGTAAGATTCTACCATATGTATAATATCCTACTAAATGTGTCTATAACTTTAGTTAATAATATATACATTATTGAATATTCTATATCGTTTATAGGTATGTATACATATACTTCCCACTTTATTAATCATGTAGTAGTCCATTTCTTTTATATCTCGAACGTATATTTAATCATACACTAATACGTATTCATATCTATATCGTAATATATTCTATATTGCAACCTACATCATTACCATATTGATATATTAGAAAGGTATATAAAAATCTTTCACAATTGCATTTAGTAACATATAATTCGTTATCTTGTTATTTCAGATATCAACGTATGTTACATACTTATCGTAAAGAGTATCAGTTATATTTCACATGAAATTAAGTGACATTCGGTTAGTATTCCGGACCATTCATAATGTATGAACTCGATTCTATGTCCTTATATAGACGACCACTGTCATTGGTCCTATTCAATAAATGTGTCCTCATCTGATACAATACCATGTTAACTATACTAGCAATATTTTGTATTACTCGTATCCTTCCTATATTCTATCTCTATTGTCCTCCACCTTCCTTACTTTCATGACCCCTGATCTCTATATGATTGTTAACATTATCTTAATGTGTATATAGTGCATCACTAGTGTATGGGACCCTTACATAACATACTTGCCAAGCTGTAATATCACTATATCCATACCACATAGGCTTATAGTGTATCCTCCGTATGTGAATACGTATCAGCAACAACTTATAACAGTTATCTTCTCTCCGATAATTCATTTAAAACTTTCCAGTATCGTCTCGATCATTGTATGATATAAAATGTGAGAACATTTATCACATTTTCTTTTTTAATTCAAAAATATTATATAAATAAATATTTATATATATATAGAATATAGTTTAAACGAAAATAATACATTTCACGATTATAACATATAGGTATAAATTTGTAAATATTACATAGAGATTATATAGTTTATGAATTATATTAACATGTATTCAATAATAACAAACTGAAAAATCTAAATATAAACAACAACATTTATATGTAATTTATAAATTAAAAATAAACAATAGAAACTAAATAAATCTATTACGCTATTTGTAACATATACACTAATTCGATAAGCGACGTACATGACTTTATTATATAATGAACAATAAATACAGTACGTAGTATATGTAACGTGTAATAGGAGTTCCAGATATTCTCTTCCGGTCAAGCGATAAGAACATAGAGGAAATATGCGTGTGTTGCTCATTTTGTTGTTGTTGTCGGGTCTGATTTCGTGGGCAGTTGGTGTTAGTACACTAATATCCTAGTACATAATGCTGCGTAATGTATAACTACTATCTATATATATAACAGGCATACTCTAAAAATACATAAGTATATACATATATATATATATATATATATATATATATATAAGTTAGGGTATTTATCAAACAATGTTTTAAACATGATTATGTCACATACGTTATTAACATGGCCATACGTTTATTACATGCCGTTGATACACTGTTACCAAATCATGTATGTAAAACATGTGATATGTCATGTTATCTGTCATGTGATCAAATGAATTATTAGTCTAACTTCGTAATGAAGATCCATAACAAAAAATGATTTGATTCCGATCTACTTATTACAAGTGGGAGTCCACAAACAGATTAGCATACATTATGCGATGTGAGAGTGATTACAATTTTACAAATACAATCTTATAGACTATTAATATTAATATAATTACTATTATAGGTAGATATATATATGTGTGATTATTAATATATAATTTCGTAAGAATGGATATAACATATATCATTATAGCACAGAATAATCACTATTTTAAATCATATAATATATTAATTTTATTAAGAAACGATACATTATATATTGTGTATTAGGGGTATATTAGTTAGTATATATGTGTGTTTATATATGTAAACTTGATGTATTGATTTATATAATCGGATATAATAATTACTTATTTAAAATTAAAATAATAAATAAATACAATAATTTACTGTGAGTATATATTATAGAAAATAGTGCACATGTAACAACAACAAATTCTATAGAATTTATTTACATAGTTTACTATATATATTAGATATTTATTAGTAACAATTAATAATGAATTATCGATGATTTTATATTAATAAAATATGTAAACATCATACCTATATATTGTGTTCGCTACATAGATATATTCAATATATCACACGATATTAACAACAGTCTTATTGGCATCATTATAATATGAAAAGTAATTTTAAAGTAATCGGAGAAAAGCATATATGGATTTTGAATGGATTTTTCGGTTTTCGGACTGCAAACTGTGCTTATAAAGCAATATGGCCGTCCATATATATTTTAAGTTAATGTTTCATATTAAATAGGTAGGTTTTCAGTAGTTTCTTGAAGTTGGGAGTTGATGGTGTAGTACGGATGGATGTGGGGAGAGTGTTCCACGAGTATGGGACGGATATTGCCCATGCTCGAGTGTTGGTTGAATGTAATTTGTGTTTAGGAGGAAATTGAAGTAGAAACGTATTGGTGGAGCTTGTAGTGGTACTAGTTGGTAATTTAAGTTTGAGTAGGGATGCTAGGTAGTCAGGAGAGTCATGGTGGATTGCTTTATGAGCCAGTAGTAGAGTTTTATATAGGATTCTATGGCGTACAGGTAGCCAGTGGAGTTTAACTAAGAATGGAGATATATGAGTGTGGGAGTATTTTGGTATGTTGAATATACACCTAGCTATAGAATTTTGAAGAATTTGTAGTTTAGTAATATACGATGAGGGGGTATTATAAAGGATAACATTGCAGTAGTCGAATAGAGGTAGGATGTAAGCAGAAGCTATAATAGTAGCAGTGGATATTGATATTGAATGACGAATAAGGCGTAGTGAATGTAGTTGATAGTTTAATAGTTTTGTTATGTGGGACAGTTGTCTGTAAAAATTAAAAGTATTGTCAAATATAACACCAAGATTTTTGACATGGGTTGAGTACATGATGAGCTGTCCATTAATGTTAATTGGAGGGGGAGTTGGTAACGTTTTACTTCGGAGTGGAAGGTGAAGGAATATAGCCTCGGTTTTAATTGGGTTAAAGACGAGGGAGTTTATTGTGAGCCAGTTATGAATGGTGGTAATAGTAGAGGAAAGGATGTCGGGTGCAAAATTAACGTTTTCTGTATATTTTACATAAAGTTGTATGTCGTCTGCATATGTATGGAAGCTAACTGGAGAATTCGAGATAAGGTGGAGAAGGGGAATTATGTAAATGTTAAAGAGTATTGGTCCAAGGACTGACCCTTGGGGAACACCGTGTGTTACAAGACGGGAAGATGAACGGGTTGAGTGAACTAAAACTGAGGAAGTTCGGTTGGTTATGAATGAGGATAGCCATTTGTGTGCAGTACCAGTGATACCTATAGATGTAAGACGGTGTATGAGAATCGTGTGGTCAATAGTGTCAAACGCAGAGGAGAGATCAAGTAGTGCGAGTATTGTGCCATTTTTGTTATCAAGGTTAGTGAGAATATCACTGGATATCTTCGCTAGTGCGGTTTCTGTTGATTTGGAAGGAAGATATGCACTTTGGAAGATATGAGGGTTTTGTGTGATATTAAATAAGACGTTAGTTGTTTCGCGACGATTCGTTCCAAAGTTTTGGAAAATATCGACAGGTTTGAGATTGGACGATAATTGTTGAGGCTCTGAGGGTCAAGGTTTGGTTTCTTAAGGAGGGGTGTAATGAGTGCATGTTTATAGGATGTTGGAAACGTACCGGATTCGAGGGATTCACAGAATATATTATCAAGAGGGATAGTGAGGGATTCAGTGATTTCGTGTAAAAGGGAAAGAGGAATAGGGTCAAGAGGAGATGAACTTTTAGTTGCTTTAAGAAGTGTGCCTATGTCTGACATGGAAGGGACTGAAAATACATTAAGTGAGTGAGTTGGCATGGTGGGGGTTATTAAAGTGGTATATCGTGGGAGATTGCTGAGAGTACGTGTAATCTTATGATGGAAATAGTCATCAAAAGTTGATGATAAGGTGTCTGGTGGAAAGTCGGGTAAAGTTTTCTTTTTATTTCGCCCAAGGAGTTTCGAACAAATGGTGAACGTTTTCTTTTGATCTGATGAGCATGAGAGGCAGAGAGGCAGTAATATGAAGCGATTTTGCAATTAAGAGATCACGTCTATGTTTGGACTTGATCAGTTGATAAAGCGCAAGTATAGATTCAGATTTTGATTTAATCAATTTCTAATATATGCTTTTATAAAAGTATAGTTTACTATTATTATGTTTATTTCAGTATATTATATATAATAAGAGAACTGGATCTCCTAAATAGTTAATATATCATACTTTGCATTATTATTGTATTGCGTTAAATTAAAGGCTGGTAAAAAATTAACTACAAAAATATAATGTCGGGTATTATAACACTGTTTAATATGTTTAAGAATATCTTAAACTATGTGAATCCAATCTTTCAAGAACGTATTTATTATTAAATATAGTATACAACTAGCGTATTAATATATATATATATATATATATATATACATATAATCCCAATGATTTGACAACAATCTATAGTATTGCATAGTAGAATATATAAGAATAGTTATATATATATATATATATATATATAGAGGCACATATGTGAACGTTACCTAGGTTAACCTAGTTATCATTGCAATGGGAATATTTAGATTATATAACAGCAATTTGTAGATTTTATATATGATTATAGCGAAGAATATGTCTGAGTTTATAAACTATAACTTACGAATATATATATATATATATATATATATATATATATATATATATATATATATATATATGTATTATATATAATAGATCTATAGATATATAGCCATAAATACTTTAGTTACGAATTATTAATATATGTATCATATTTAAAGAATCAGATAGGAACTTTTTCCCCTTACTCAATAGTTAGAACTAGTTGTTAAATCATAATATGGTATATTAATATAGAATACAACTTCTGATATTTGTCATATGAATTAATTTGAGTAGTTACTCCTGAATTTACTATATGATTATATGTATATTTCATATATTGAATATTTAACTTATATATATATATATATTATAATTTTGTTTTTATGTTTAATATAATTTAAAACTATACTTCGATTACGAAATGACTAATAACCTAAGATTTCAGTAGGCGAAAAAACAGCGAAGTTTCCTGTCGCTCGGAAAAGTGGACCGAATGAAAGTATCGAACATAACGCTACACACCGCACTAGTCATCATACTACTGCTGATCATCATCATGGTTTACTATGTAACTAGCGTGTATCGATGTACATATATACATGCGTGTGTGTGTGCGGACTAGAACAGTATTCGTACAGTAGTTGTAGCCGCTATTTGTATTGTATTCAATATATATATATATATATATATATATATATATATATATGAGATTTCAATACATAAATATTATTATTATTATTTTTACAGTACGCGTGTGAATAGAAGACATATATTTATAGTTTACCTATATTGGTTGTTTTTCCTTCAGCAGACATGGTGCCTCGATTTATGTATCTTAAAATAGTCGGCCATCGCATAAAAGTATTATTATTTAATAAAATAACATTTTGAAATTGATTGCAGCATATATATATATGCTATATATATATATATATATATATATATATATATATGATATAAATAAATATAAATGTATATTTTAATATAATTGAAACGCAATTTATAAGCGTATACGCTATATATATATATAGAAACAAAATCAAATGTATTTAAAAATTAATATTGTTTATTTGAATATTTGTTATTAATGTGTCATGTGATGTTCGGCCATCTTAAGTTACCTAATCGAGGCACCGTGTATATTGTAGAATTCACATTAGCGATATATAGCAATATAAATCTATGATTTAAGAACTATAATACCTTTATCAACACTTTTAATTGTATGTATAATGCCGTTTTAAATGTAACTTTGTAACAGTCGTAACAATTCTATGTCATTAAGTAATAATTAGTTAATATATTTATTAATAATTTCATTGTAAATTATTGTTTATCTGTATATATATATATATAATATTATATTTAAATATATATGCATGTATACATTTATCAGATCATCGAATATGTTATATATTATAATGCATATCATGATATGTAATAGAAATATTATTGACTATATAAATATATATATATATATATATATATATATATATATATATATATATATATTATTAATATCATATTACATATAAGAATTGTATGTATCTGACTATATGATAACTAAGCAACATCACATCGTAGTATGTATACGAAGACATGCCACCTATAACTGTTCTGATTCTGATAGTGTGTCTGTGCCTCCATGCTAGAATAGGAAAAGTATCGAAACATTCACTACATAAAGTTACTATTAATATATATATATATATATATATATATATTTAGAATAAAATCAGAAAAATATAGTAATATAAAATATAACTAAGTAAGTAAATATTTTATAAAAATAATATAAAGAAAATGTAAATAAATCACATAATATTCTAACGATAAGTTCACTACTAATGATGACATGCATGCATTAGGACACATACAAGTTATAACGCTCCTCGTAATGTAAACATATATATGTATGTGGACCATAGTAAAATATAATGGTAGGTTGTAATAAAAGTTCAGCAAGTATAGATGCATAACGTATAGGAGTGATTGGTTATGAAGTTTAAGATGCGATTTAGTGAATGTTAATCAAATAAATGCCATGGTTGTGGTACGGCTTAAGTTTAATATAATAATACGCGATTCAGGATTTGGAATACTGAATAAGATACAATATAAGTCTGACATAGAATTAATTAAGTTTGTAGGGATACATATAATTAGAAAGAGTATTAGTATATATATATATATATATAGCTTTTTTTCTACCCAGTAGTTCGCTACACCTTCTGAGTTATATATATATATATATATATATATATATATATATATATATATATTTAGTAGTATAATATATATGTAGCCTTGGATACGGTGGAATAGCTTGATTGTAATCAAGTATTGATTACTATAACTATGGTACCTATCTACATATTATATTATGAAGCCTCTAGTTATGCATACACGATAGGGCATATGATATAGTATAATAACACGTTAAATTATGTAATGATTGGTCGGTGTACGAAATTATAAGGATGGCAGTAATCTTACAGTTATATTGTTATGAGTTATAAATATATATATATATAAGCTATTATACTTAACAGTTTTTGAACCTTCAAAATTTAAATGAATAACGAAATATTGTGTTAGAATGAAAAATCAATTTTTATATTTTAAGAGGAAGGTAGAATAATTATACACTGATTACATACACTATAATCATGATATAAATATGAATAGTATAACATCATGTTGTAAACTTTAGAATATTTGAGATTGATATATATCGATCTAAAAATAAAAAACTAATATGTATATATCTATATATATATATATATATATATATATATATATATATCATGGCATATACTATATTTACTGATTTAGCATATTATTTAATGTATATGAAATATATGAAAATGTATGATTTTTATTAAATTTAAATAATATTAACATTATAATTATACATAAAAGAGATATCTTCACAAGTAAAATATATTGAATAATTTTTATTTTTATTTATAATTATAATGTACAAAAACACGTCTTATAAACTACATTAGTATTATATATATAAGTATATTACATAATATCGAACACGCGCACATACATACACACACGTACAACAACACACGCGTACACGCAGGTGTGCATGAGTACGGTGAAGGTGTACAAGAACCGGCACTACATGCGTCTGTTCACATCACCCTTCTACCACGCAAACGACTACCACTTCATGTACTGCATGCTGTCCTTCCTACTGAAGGTTACACGCCACGTACCCACACACATACGCGTACGGGTGTGTATCCGTGAGCATAGCTAACTGAATTGTGTTTCTAAGTACATTACCGTATTTATCTCTATATTTGTAGCTATCTATTTAGTATGTTTTACGATATTAAATATTGTAGAAAATATCATTATAATTATAATATTAATATTATAGCTGTTAGTAAATACTGTTTATAATAAATATATGTATATATGTATTCATTTTAATATGATTTAATTAATATAAATATATGATAATAAATAATGTTTATTATAAATATATGTATATATGTATACATTTTAATATGATTTAATATAAATATAAAATATAAATATATGTTAAGAAATAATGTTTATTATAAATATATGTATATATGTATACGTTTTAATATGATTTAATATAAATATATTAATATAATTATTAATTTAGTTTAAAGTTAACTATATATATATATATATATATATATATATATATATATATACCGTTTATATAGTAATTATAATGTGAACAATAAACAGGCGTCTATTCTAGAAGATTACTTCGGCAGCGACATATTCCTCGTGCTGTTTATCTTCAGCGTGTTCACTACTAACATCGTCTACATTGGAGTCACACACACTCTAGAACTGTCCCTGAAAGATCCTTCGTTCCTCACCAGGTGTTCCGTCGGTCTTAACGGTTAAGTATGAGTCACTAAGTATGAATCACTAAGTATGAGTCACTAAGTATGAGTCACTAAGTATGATTCACTGAGTATGAGTCACTAAGTATGATTCACTGAGTATGAGTCACTAAGTATGAGTCACTAAGTATGATTCACTGAGTATGAGTCACTAAGTATGCGTCACTAATTGTTAATCGTGTATATATTACTACAACTCTATTTTATTGTACAATCCGGTGTATTCATTTTGTTGTATTCCTTCCAATGTATTCATATTGTTCTATTACATCGAGAAACGACTTATTGAAAATATTATGCATTCGAAAATAACGTATAGAAATTATATCATATGAGTATAATTTATATTTATTTTGAGTATGCTATTTATATGTAACACATTAATCTGTTTTAGTGTATTATTTACAAGTATGGAATACTAATATACACTTTCACTATATGGAATTTACAATATCCATCATTTAATTATAATTTATTATTTATGAATGTATCGTATTTATTTGCATTCGTAACCATTTAATATATTATATGTATTTTAATATTTTATTTGAATATATTAACAAGATAGATATTATTGTTATATTTATTTTTACACAAATACATCAATCTATGTTATCAAACTTGTAGACGTGTATTAACATAGCCGCCATTACATTAGGTGTGATATTCGCTTTGCAAGGGGTACTAGGTACGATGTTGGGCAGACGGAACCTCGCCAGCTGGCTGGAGCTGCCAATGCTTAGCGCTATAATGCCAAAACTTACATTTGCAGGTTAAATATATATACAAACATATATATATATTGTTGTTTTTATTTGGTGGAGTCCGTTCATCCCATCCAGGAACTTAGATGAAGTTTTTACTTAGTTATATATGGCTCTAATGTCCCTTCGAAGCCGCTCTCATGTTAAGGCATCAATGGTTTTAACGAGATCCGGTTTATTTACCAATACAATTATGTATATATATAACTATGTATTTATCACTTACTTTGTTACATAAACTAACCCATATTATCTATAGTTATCATGTCTAGTCTTCCAACTACATTAAGATACGTCATGCCCTATAGTTAAAATACTTTATTATCTGTTGATGTATTATCGTAAGTGTATACTTGCTTCGTAAATCTCGAATTGTATGTATTAACATAACCTTATCTTCATCGATAACTCCCTTTATACCCTATACTACTTACTACGACATGGTTATCATCTGGATAACGTTAATGTTCGATTACTGCAACTTTCATCACTCCTTCCAATAATTATCCAGTTAATTATTCTGTTCATTTATTCATACTGTTGATACAATTGTTAATACAATTGCTTAGTTTATAAGTCCTCTCATTGTACGACATACAATATGCGATGTACAATGTGCATATTAATTGTAATATTGGTTTATCCATAATGGCTTATTTATATTTTGGTTGTACTATTATAATTTGGTTGTATTATTGTAATATCCTTATTTTATTATGTATACACATGAATTTCATAACTCTCAATTAATGACATATTTTTGAATAGCAACGCATTTGTTTATTCATCTGTCTCGGTATTATATATCATGTTTCATCAATGCGATTTTCTCATGAGGGTATTAATTTAATGTCTGCTTTATACGATAATAGTGAAGTTACAAAGCCCTACATTAATATTCACACTTATATGTTTTACTATAGTAAATAATAGAGTTGTAGTTTTATTTACACACACACACATATATGATGATGATATTCGGTTTATTAAGCACTAAAATAGGGTCATGTCCCCCTTGACGAGACCCCTTCGCTCGTGCGGGGAAAATAATAATAAGATAATAATAATACGATACAAATGTAATAATAATATACATTGAATATAACACGGAATAAAAAATAATAAATATATATATATAGGTATCTGGTTTTTAATACAATCGGGTTATATCATATATGCTAAATATATAACTAAAATAGACATAGAATTGCGTACACTACTATCACACAAAAATGTAGTGCATTAATATAAAGTATATTAAAAAAAGTATTGAATTAATTGGGTATCCACTTCAGTATAAACTTTCCAATCCAATGTTGAAATTGAATTGACTATTCAATATTTTACAAATACATTTTTTTATTTAATTGAAGTATATATTGTCCATAATATCTCACTGATATCACTTATATTTATATTAAATTCGATCGAATATCGATATTTTACCAGCGGCTCTCGGACAGTATTACTTCATGACAATATACATTATATTTCAATATACATATATAAACTCGAAATATATATATATATATATATATATATATATATATATAGCAACTATCAAATGTTGTATTCCAGTCGTCTCATATAATCACATACTATAGTTTGACTTTTTTGTATACATAATATATAAATAATTTCTTCCACAGATTCTTTCCATATCTTATAATTTTAATATTTCTTATATAATTACTTAATTAATGTAATTATAAATTGATATATATATATATATATATATATATATATATATATATATATATATATATATATATATATATATATATATATCTTATATGGGTTTGGTAGATATGTTGTGTATGTTAATATCCAATTGGTAGACACATATATGTGTTAAGCAAGTTAGTATAATAGGCACCAACTTTCTGTATGGCATATCATATAGTTAAAAGAGACTATCATGTCCTTGGTAATATGCTATCAATATCGATATAAAATATAAATAATATATAATTATATTATGAAAATAACAGATTATATAATGTATATATTGAATTTCAATGTTAATTCATTCGTCAAATTATATTATAGTAGTTATTTATTATGATTTTAATGGACATATATTTTAATTGAAATAATAATATAATATTAATACATACCTTATGGATGTATATGTCATTGGTGTTGTCTAACAAATATGTATTTGTATTAAACCATAAATTATCTTACAAAAAAAACAATTAAACATATTTGGGTGACAATATATGTTTATATAATTTAGTTTTGATTATCATAAAAATCTATTAATATTTTATTGAATAGTATAATAATGAATTCTTATAAATAAATTAAGCTTCGTTTCTATTGTTTAAAAATTATCTAGCAATTAATTATATATTGCATTATCTATATCTATATACCATTTAAATGTCACTATATATATTAATTATATTAATATTAATTTAATATAATTATATTATATGATTATAGCTAATGTTTCTGGATTCATGTCTGGAATAGTCATCATGATATTCATTGATAAAGTATCAAATTTCCATCGAATGCGAAGTTTGTTTATATATATCATATATATATATATATATATATATATATCTATATAAATATTTTAAATTAATCGAATATTTTATGCATATATATATATATATAAATTTATTAATTTAATATTATAGAATAATATTAAAACACTTATAATTTACTTTTAAGTTAATTATATAATAGTATTAATGTGTGTATAAATAAATTTAGGAATATATTTAAATTGATTTGAAAACATTTATTTGAAGTATTCTGAATAGTTATAAGTAATGGCATTAATACCCATTAATATAATATAATAATTTATATTGTATACTAGACTATTCTATAATAAGTTATATAGTATATGCCTTATATTTTAAATTTTGATTGTTATGTTGTCTATTCTATATATATACTTTTTTAATCTTAAGGTTTATATACATTAGTTATATAATATTATTATGGGTTAATAAAATAATTAATGGACGATAATCAGAAATTATAAAAGTGTAATACATTTTTAAATATAATATTAAATATAATTTAGATTTTAAAGTTAAGTAGTAGTATTAAATATATTCCTAATATATTTATATTATAATAATATATAATCATATGTATTACGAGAATGTTATATGTTTTCTGTTTTGTTTATAATATTAATATATTTGTCATTTTAAATTAATTCGAAATAGTATATCTGTATACTTTTTTCTGATGTCCATTACAATAATGAACTAACTTAACGTTAAACCCGAGGTAGCCTAACCTACCATGTTCACAGAAGGATGTCGAGGTGCTAAGCGAAGTATCGGCGGACACCAACCGAGGATAATCTACCCGAACGCGCCGCTAGGCGGGGGTCAGCCGATGACCTCGGGTCAAGGCGACGCCTGCTGGTGCGGACGGCCGAAATGTACCGGCTGCCCTCCGGCGGCGTTGAATCCCCACGGAGAACAGATGGCCGACGGTGGTACCCTGGTTCCCCCGTGTCCGCCGTACACGCTGAGCAGGGACACGTCGGGATGGACCGGTAAAAGTAACATGAAATGGTTCCGGCCGTACACGGACGCCGTCAACTGTAGGAGTTGATCGAGGCGATGATCGAGCCGGTGATCGAGGCGGTGATCGTGACGGTGATCGAGTCGGTGATCGAGGCGGTGATCGAGGCGATGATAGAGACGATATTGTACGCAATTAGTCGTTGTAATAGTTTTGATTCAATAAACGTGTTCTCCCTATAAAATATGTAATTATGTAGGTCTAATATATGGTCATTATTATATGGTATTAGTCAAAATATAGTCATAATTAATATAACTTTATTTTTTTTGAATAAAACTTTATGATTGTAATCATCAACATAATCATCATTTTTTTATATACTTCAAAATTATATATATATATATATATATATATATATATATATAAACATATATATATATATATATATATATATATATATATATAAATATATATATATACAATTTAAATGATTTAGTAATAAATCTATACATATAAATAACACATAATTCTGATATTTGTATGACATACATCTGATATGTTTATATTTATTAGGTTTACTTTAACTCCTAGATATTATCTGCAATCATAAACCTTATGACGATGACGCATATGCATTCACCATAATAGACTCTCCCCTCTATATTATACATACATTAATATTAATATATATATTAATATTATATATTCATATTAAATATACATATATGTATGCATAACTATGAGCCTCGTCCGGACCATTAATTAATTTTATAAAATGGGTCTTAAAATATTATTTAGAAGTGATCTTATATAATTGTGTATAAATAAATTATCGGCTCTCGTTAAAACCATGGATGCCTTAACATGAGAGTGGCTTCGAAGGGACAGTAGAGCAATATATGGTTATAAGTTAAAAAAAACTTCATCTAAGTTCATGGATGGGATGAAAGGACTCCTCCAAATAAAAATTAACAAATTAACAATATACGTACTAAGAAAGCTTACTATACCGGATTCAATATCATATACATAAATGTGAATACATTTTATAGGTTTCACATAAAATAGAGTAGTTATAATGTATGCGATTACGTTAGTATTACTACTTTTAATAGCAATAAGACTAACATAACCTTTACCACCATCACTACCAGCATACCACTATGGATATGTATATCGATATACTCAGTGACCTTCAATAGAAGTTACGGAGTCGGAACTAATGCTATATGTTAATTATAGATACAGTACGCAATAGTGAAAAATAGGTGTATATTCTAGTTTATTGTTGTTTAATAACATAATTGGGAGAAGATAGAGTACACTTTGGAGTAATAATAGAAGAAATGGAATATTCTTATTGTATAGATAATATACTTACCTAATAGACGAAAGCTCTATCATAATTACAATCATAAATATTACTATTTAAAATCTTAATATGATCTCCAAATTAGTTATTAAATGTTGTACAGAATGTATGATAGTATAGACTATAATAGGTAAGTTAATAATAAGATAATATTAAAGTAGACTGATACTAGATAAATATGTATGTTGAGTACTTTAAGGCATTTTTGTATAACTAAAATCACTGATCGAAAATATATTTATATTATATATATATATTATTAATAACGATAATATTGTGAGATGAAGAGACCCTAATATAGGTATGAACAATATAGTGATCATTAATCAATAATTAATGAACACACGTAGAAAGCTGACTTGTTACTCATTAGCTCATTGTGTATGTTATTTAGTAACCAAACTTATTTATCATGTTTCACTAAAATATCCGCTCTCAATGTATGTTTTTGTCCATTGCTGAGATCGTACCATAAGTTAAGTATACTCATCGTTATATTCGTCATGGTTTTCTTGAATATATGACATTTATTGATAGTGTACTATATAATTCTCTTAAACAGGTAATCATTTCTCCGTCGTACATACTTTTCTATAATAGATAATATCATATATTTTAACTATGGGTTACAAATACTCTTTTTTGTCTCGTCTTTCCTCATCCCATAATCTGACTTAAATAAATGCTTGTATTATTTTGATTACTGTAATAAATTATTTAAAAATATATCATTCTCCCAAATATTATCGTATTTCATTATCATATAAAACATCGCCTTGATAATAGTCACCACTACATTCAAATAACTCCCTTATGACAATTTATATTAAGCTTAAATTGATGATCATCGCATTGCATGAAACCTGGATTTAAAACGACATATCCGACATATTTTCCACAATCGAGTATGTTGTATATATATATATACCTTCTATCCCGTGTTATTACTCGTAGATGTTGAGTAATATTTATACTATGTAATCAAATTAAATCACATCTTTGTCCTATATAGAATATTTAAGTTAATTCAAACTTAAGCTTCGTAGCTACATTTGTATGTAATCGTGATACATCTTTGACATGAACCCATTTTAATATTCGATGAATTTCGTGATTTCATTCATCGTCATCTTCTTTCAACTTATTTGTCGATAAGTATTTCTGATTTGACTATTCACTTTTTGTATTTAACGAATCTTCATATTTATCTAAATGGTGATGTTAAACTCATCATTGATCTGGTGTGAATATATATCCTCTACCACAAGTTGATTAGATAACTCAAATTATGTGATATATATATATAATAAATGTTACTTAATGTCATATAAGTAGGTGTATTACCCATTATAAAGGTATATATTATCTCTATTAATATGTATATCGCTTAAGTCAGTAGTGAAATGGTTGCATATCTTTAAGGATACTTTTTAGTTATATAATTAATATCATCGCATTCTTTTTTATAAATGTTAGATATATTACTGATATTGTAGCATATATTACAATAGAAATTCTATATTATATAATGTATTCATACATATATAAATATTTATATATGTGTATATATATACACATATATATTATTATATACTATACATTACGTGTGTTTTATAAAGAACTGCATATCTGAAACAACTCTGTATTACTACTCACTATTTCCTTCATTCCTCATATTACTGCCATCACTAAATCTGCAAGTTATCATCTATTTAGAATAAGAAAAATACGAAAATAAATTACTGTATCTCTTACTAAAACTCTAGTTAATTCCCTTATCCACCCAGCAAACAATATATTCGACGCTTTTGGACGCCATGCGCCTAAAAGTTCCGGAATTAATTCGTCACTTTGATGACAATTTGCGCCCAAAAGCGTCGAATAGTTCTATTGTACTTTGGACGCTGTTGCGCCCAAAAGCGTCGAATTTGCGACGAATTCAATATCGATTCGGAACTGAAGCGCCCAAAAGCGTCGAATTTGCGCCTAAAATCCTATTGTACTTTGGACGCTGTTGCGCCCAAAAGCGTTGAATTCAATATCGATTCGGAACTGAAGCGCCCAAAAGCGTCGAATTTGCGCCTAAAATCCTATTGTACTTTGGACGCTGTTGCGCCCAAAAGCGTCGAATTTGCGACGAATTCAATATCGATTCGGAACTGAAGCGCCCAAAAGCGTCGAATTTGCGCCTAAAATCCTATTGTACTTTGGACGCTGTTGCGCCCAAAAGCGTCGAATTTGCGCCTAAAAGTTATTATACTTTGGGCCCAAAACTTCTATTATATTATTTACTGGAAGCTATTTATAACTTTATATCTATATATAGATGATCTGTGTATATATTCTTTAGTATTTATAAATAAAGCTTATGTTATATATAAATATATAGAGATATATATATATATATATATATATAAATAGTTATAAAATTTATAAGTTATATATATGCAATTATTATTTAATATTAATCAATATAAAAGTATATGATTACTATAATTAAAGTAAGAACATAAATGGTTATATTATTTCAAATATTGGACCAATGCTTTGGAAAGAATTAAATTGAAATAAACCTAGCATACTATATGTACTATTAATAGTTTTAACATATATATCTATTATATATTATTGAAAAAGTATGCATGTATGTAATCACACTCGAATGTAGAATTTAAATATGATAAATTATTATTATAAATTGTAATATACATTATTTATTGTAATATGATTATTTTAGGCCAAATGAGGAGGACAACTCAATAAACGATTTTACACTTTATTTGGGGGAAAACAAGTACATTTTATGGATAATAATAATTGCATCCAGCACAGCTGAGTAACATTAAACACATCTGAACGCATGCAGCGTCGACAGAAAATATAATGTACCAATGTAAAAGTCATGATGACTACATTTTCACATTATATTCCTTCAGGCGGAATATTTATTCCACGTTCTATTAAATACTAAGTATAATAAAAGGTTGCATATGGAATCATGCTACTAGCATGTATCTAATGAGGGCTTCGCGGAGATTCTATGATAATCACGAAGGCAGCACAGACTGCTATTTTCATCTCTAAGGCTCCAAGTCATTGATTATCATGGACTGATGTAGTCATCTCGAAGGCAACACGTTACTGGATATCATGGACTGCTGTGGATTGAGTGATTTTTATTTTAGTAAATATATATATGGACTTCGCAGATGATATTGCATATTAAGTTAAGGTATCAAAGAAGCCTAAGAGATGCTCACTAGAGTCGAAAATCAGCAAAATGAGTAGGACTAAGGATGAATACAGGGAAAACGAAATACATGAGTTACAATACTAATCAACAGTTTGAAATCAAAGCTATAGATAGGTCAAATCTGAAAAGCATTGAAGACTTCAAGTACCTAGGGGCATGGATAGATAGCAGTGCAAAAGATTTGAAAATCAGAAAAGCGCTTGCTTGGAGAACATGTTATCAAATGAGGAATATCTGATGATCAACTCTTAGTAGGAAACTAAAAATCAGGCTCATGCACACCACAGTTGAATCGGTTCTGGTGTACGGATGTGTCACTTGGACCCTCACAAAAACACTACTCAAACAACTTGATGGCATATACACTCAAATTCTACGAATGATATTAAATGTAGAGATGATGAAGTTGTTTCGCATCTAGTTGTTTGGGAACCAACTCATGGAACTAGAAGACGGGGAAGGCCACCAGACAACACATCAGGAATCTGGAGCGAGAAACTGGTATACCGGCGAGCGATATGAGAGTAGCTATGATGAACCGTGCTGTTTGGAGAACTTTTACTGTCCTGAAATCAACAATCCCGAAATAAGAATATAATAATAAATATATAGTTGATATAGTATAAATATTTGCTAACGTAGTTGTTATCGAAGGTGAGAGTATATGGACTGTTGTGGTTTATCTTGAAGACGCACTTCAATGATAATCATGGGCTGCTGTTGTCATCTAAATGGATATATAATATATATATATATATATATATATATATATATATATATATATAAATAAGGTTATAATTAAACTTATATATTTAATATAAAGTAATAGGTTTGTGTATAGTTTTTGATACATATGTATATGTATTAGCTCTCATTATAATCTGATTGCATTAGCATGAGAGTGGCTTTGAAGATAATAAAATAACAACAATATATACAAATGAATCATAACAGATGAAAATATGACAACTTGTTTACTAATTAAATGACACTGTCATGCTAGCTTATACGATGAAGATATATTTTATGTATTATAACATTATAACTTATAACGCTTTGACAGTGCATTGTAGCCGTTGATTTCAAAATACGTGTTCCGTTGCTAACAACCTATATCCACTTATATAGTTACATATAAATGTCTATAAAGAAAATTACGTCAAGCTTTTCAATAAAATATGCTAACTAAATACAAAATTGTACCTACAACATTAGTAATTTATAAGATTAAATTACAATATAATGTCCAAATATCAAAATTTCTCATTACATTCCTTCAGGCGGAATATTTATTCCACTATCTATTAAATACACAATATAATATAAGATTGCATATAGAATAATGCTACTATTATTCATGATGGAAATGCTGGATGGTACCTTGATCAGTCAGCATCTATGAGGGCTTCACTTAGATTCTATGGTCATCACGATGGCGTCACAGACTTCTATTGTTATCTCTAAGGCACCACGTCATTGATTATCACGGAATGCTATTGTCATCTTGAAGGTGACACAGCACTAAATATCATCGACTGCTGTGGATTAATTGAGTTTATATTTAATTAAATATTGTTATATAGTTATAAATATTTACTAACGTTATTGTTATCTCGAAGAAGAAATGTCACGGAAAGATATTGTCAACTCTAAGCTGGTATCATAGAAGGCGGACACGGGCTTCTGTGTTAATATCGAAGGTGTTACTTCACGGAATATTATGGACTGTTGTTGAAGGATTTAATTTGTTAAGCAAATATATCTATATACGCCTATAGTCAAAATATATAGTAGAAATAGTCGTAAGTATAAAATAGTCATATTTTCTAACGTATTTGTTATCTCGAAGGCGAAAGTATATGGACTGATCTTGTTCATCTTGAAGGTGTCTTGTCAATGATAATCAAGGACTGCTTTTCAAATCTAGATGGATGTATGATATATACAAATAAGATTATAAGTAAACTTATATATTTAATATAAATTAATGGGTTTGCATTAGAGTTTAGAGTTTTGGATATATATCTATATGTATAGATCTGGTTATAATCTGATTGAATTAACGTGAGAGTAGCTTTGAAAGTAATACAATAACAACAATATATATATATATATATATATATATATGAATGATATAACTGATTAAAATATGATCACTTCTGTAATTACTAAATGATATGTAGCCGTTAATTTAAAAATGCGGGATTTATTTCTAATAACCTATATTCACATATGTTTTTAAACAGAACATAAGTCAAGCTATCAAATAAAATAAGATAGCTAAATACAAAATGTTAACTACATTATTTTATTATTGAATAAGTAATTTATAAAATAATATAATCACTACCAATATACTAGCTCTAGCCATAAAACAAAAAATCTAAACATAATCATACCGACATCATCCACACTAAAATCATAGGCTACATTGCTCAAATAAATATAAAATATACTATATTTCATTTTTTTATAAACAAGGTCATAAGAATATATTCTGTTTATTATGTATATATACATTGTGTAATATGAATTTACCGACTGTAAACACAAATATACAGTGGGTAATATAAATTTAAATATTTCGTCATATGAATAATTATAAAATTAATTATACCTATATAATATAGAAGAATAAAAAAGGATTTTAGCACAAATATGTATCATAAAATATATAAACATATTTAATATTTGTACTACAAATTATCAATAAATTATAAAATATATATATATCTATAGATAGTCTATTAGATAATACAACACATCTATTTACTATAGTAATATAATACTATATTATATAATCACTATATAATTTAAAAGTGTATTACATATGGATTCCAATGATCTCGTACGAAGTGATATTGTCAAGATTGGTGATCACGCGCAATTTTAATTTAAATAATTATTTATAGATAGTAGAATAGATATTGAACACAATATCATCAAACCAAAATACTCGAAATGAAATCACTGGTTACCTTGCATGTTATATACTACATAATATATAGTATATAATATAGGTTACTTAATATTAATATTTTAAAAAAGTAATCAATTATATATGGTATCCTAGTAATAGTCATAAATATTAAAAATCGAATCGCGTGAGTGCTCTAAATAACAAAAGTTACGGTTTTAAATAGATTGCGAAATGTTGGTATACATTTTATATTTTCATAAATATTATACTTTCAAAGTAACTTTGATAGTGTAAACATATATATTTATAAATATAGTATAATAATTATACTAATTCATAAGTATATTATAATGAATAAAATATAATAAACAAATTACTAAAATATATATTTCTACTATTAAATATATTATATTATTATAATATTTATATGTAAGGAATAATAATTATGAACATATAGAATATATACGTAATTTAGTGATCTATTTAGAACAGTCTCTTTCGTTATTTAAAGCTCTCACGCGCTTCTATTTTTAAATATCTATGTCTACAACTATGATAACACAAGTTTAACTTGTTTAACAAGTTCAAGTTCAAGTTATACATGTATAATCAATTTACGATGTCTAATCAATTTAACATTGACTGTGTTAAAGTCAATATTAACATAGTCAATATTTGTTTATTATATAACTTATATTAAATGAAAAAATATATTCTACCATCATTTCCACTGTCATAACTATTGGTCCAGCGGTCAATTCGATTTTTATTTAATATAAGTTATAAAATAAATAAATATAATATTTAAATTCATGTATATTCAAACCATTATTTTTATAATTTAATTATATATTATATAATTAGATGACCGCTGGACCAATAGTTATGAGTGATGACCGTAAAAATGACCATTTTCGGTCATACATTGACCGTTAAATTGATCGCTAAATTGAGAGGTGGACCAATAGTTCGCTTGGTCCACTCATTGAGTCGATGACTCATTTACTTTTATAATTAAATTTAATTTAACATCATCGATTTTGTTAAAAGTATCAACATGAAACCGAACGGTTTAATAATAATTATAATAATTATTGTCATAATTATTTAATAATATCGTATAACATAATATGTTATATATAATATTATAATCTCTTTATTGACACTTATATAAAAATTAGTAATTAAACTAACATTTCAGTTTGAACAAATATTTTACATTCTTTACATTATTATAAAGTATTACAAAAAAATTCCTAAAACTTATTTACTGAAAAAAAAAAAAAAAAAAAAAAAAAAAAATGTTACATACAGTTCTTACCATCTTTCTAGATATTCTTTTTGTTATGTTTTATTCAGTTTTATTCAGTTTTACTTCATTTTACTTCATTTTTTTCTTCTTTTATACTAATACATCTATATTTTTGTTTAGTGTATTATTTTATAGTACTTATTATTTATTTTAGTTATTTATTTATAAATAATTAAATGATGATTACATAATTTTATGGCAAGTTCAAACAATTTATATTATTTTTCTATTTTATTCATTGTATTGTATCTATGTAAACAGGAAGTCATCTAATATTTTATAATATTTTATTTATTTAGTTTTTTTTTTGAACTTGCTTTAAAATTAAGGGTAATTGTCTCGATAAGCTTTAGCTTCTACAAAAACCCTGGTGCAAACCTAAATCTGATAATAATAATAATAATAATTATATATTCAATGAGTTATTTAATTATCGTATATATTATATAATATGCAATACAAATTAAAATACAATTATTTTATTAACGATATAATATTTAATATTATAGCATTTTAAATTATATTATATTATAAATAAATTTGTTTTAAATAACTTTAATACAAACTAATAAATAGTTACAACGGTATATATATATATGGTCATATGTATAATTAAAATTATATTATGTCTACTTACTATTTTGTTGAACTTTATTGTATTAGAAATTGAATTAAATGATATAAGAAAACATTATATATTACAAATAAATTTTAAATTATATGTTTATATCGTTGATAATCTGTGCATATTACAAAATACAGTATAAATCAGAATTATTAAAATGCATAGTAGATATATATTTAAAATATATATTTTACATTGTAAACATTGCATTTTTCATAGTGAAACACATCTTGTTCTATCTATGTCCATAGATTTATAGTTTATAGTTTACAAATATATGTATACTAGCCGTACGGTACGGCCCGTACCCGACTAGGCTTTGCTCGGTTTTTGATTGATTGTTTATCTATTATTTATTAATTATAGTTATTCTTTATTCTGGATTGTTTTTTTTTTAATATTTAAAAAAATAAAAAAATATATTTTAAAAATATGTCAAAAATATTTTTTTTAAATGGTGAAAAATATTTTTTTTAAATATAAAAATATTACAAAAAATATTGTTTTTTTTTAATATTTCAAAAATATTTGTAAAATATAACAAAATATTTAAAAAAATACAAAATATATTTTAAAATATTATAAAATATATTTTTAAATATTAAAAAATATATTTTAAAAATATGTCGAAAAATAATTTTAAAATGTCGAAAAATATTTTTTTTAAAATATAAAAATATTTCAAAAAAATATCCAAAAATTTCATTAAAAATATCGAAAAAATATTTCAAAAAAGCGTCGCGAAATATTTTACATGACAAAAAGTAAATGTTTCGACGTATTTTGGAAAATTTAGCTAGCCCAAAGACCATTCTGGTGATAATGAGAACTATAAGTTCCCAAATATTACTAAATATAATTCGGAATCAAAGCGTCCAAAAGCGTCGATAAAGCGACGAATTCAATATGATTCGGAACTGAAGCGCCCAAAAGCGTCGAAAAAGCGACCAATATATCGATTCGGAATCAAAGCGTCCAAAAGCGTCGATAAAGCGACGAATTCAATATGATTCGGAACTGAAGCGCCCAAAAGCGTCGATAAAGCGACGAATTCAATATGATTCGGAACTGAAGCGCCCAAAAGCGTCGAAAAAGCGACCAAAATATCGATTCGGAATCAAAGCGTTCAAAAGTGTCGAAAAAGCGCCCATAAATTCTCAAAAGCGTCCAAAAGCGTCGATAAATTGTTTGCTGGGCACTCACTTATAGATTACTGAAATTATTTGAGATCATATCTATACTTAATTATACCAACACTTACCTTCATGGTTCCCATTTAACACACTCTGCTTATCGCATTCTATATATTGTTTATTCCTCAATATATTCTTCGAATTGCCCCTCCTATATTTCTGCTTCTCTAGTACACATATATTATCTTCCATCTCTTAGAAACCACGCATCTCATCTATCTACATTCTATCTACACCAATTCTACATCCCTAATAAAATAATACTCGGGCACTGAGTTATATTGGTCCAAAACTATGGAATTCACTCCCACCCTATATTAAATCATTAAAATCGCATAAAATATTCATTAAATATATACAAAAATTTATATCAGGTGGCAACCTGTAATACTAATATTGTTTGTTATTATTATTATTTTATTTATTAATTTACGTACGGTTTATTCTATTTTATTTTATTATCATTAATGGTATATATTATTTTACCTAATCTATTATTTGTATTCTATATATATATATATATATATATATATATATATACATTTTGAGAAATCATTTATGATTTATTTAAGTGTTTAAATAAACGTTCAATCAATCAATTCAATCAATATAGTATCATGTATTTGCAAATTATATATAAATACATATATTATAAAAATAAATAAAATTGCGTAAACATAGTTTTGTTTATTTACGTAATTTCGATTATTTCGCGGAAACTTTTCTAATTTCACTTCTTTGTAACTCGCGATATTCCTCAGATTTCTGATACATATTTCTGTTCTGTCTAAACACATTCGGGGTGATCCTGTTAAGAATACGAAGTCTATACTTATGTCCAATAGGCTTTAGAAATGTAGTCGGCTTCTTGACGATATGTATACTACCATCTTTGTTTTTCGCTGGGGGCACATTTATGTAAAGATACAGACCTATAAAGATAACCACACTCCAAAATATGTAGTCAATGATGCCCATTATTAAAACTGTTGATAATATATTGAAAACTATAGTTAATATTTATATAAACTATACGAATATCTTACTTTGAGTTAAACTATTAGTAACATTTTAAACAAATAATTTAAAAAAAATAAATAAATAAATATAAATATATAAATTAATAAATGAATAAATACATATAAATACATAAATTAATAAATAATTATAGTATATATATATATATATATATATATATAGATAATACATCTACTAAATGTTGTTAAATTATAAAAAATATCTTGGAAATCGGATTTCAGAGGATATATCTGATGAAATTGATATATATATATATATATATATATATATATATATTAATATTAAACAGTTATATAAACAAAGCTATGCAATATCATATAACTGTAATCATTGATCTAAGGATACCAATATTATTATATTTAAAACAATATTTATAATATATACCTTATAGTATTTGTATACCAACTAGATATTGTATGGATACAATTACGAGGGCTTATCATAATTATTATCTTATCGTTATGAACTACGACGTAGAAATAGTGCATGGTTAATGTTTCTAAACGATTATTTTTATAATTTAACCATTAAATTACGGAAGTCGTAATATTAACTGACGAATAAAATTATCGTGTAATTCGCTAATTGTTTAATTATATCTATATAATAGTGTATTCCAATCGCCACTGTTTAATATGTGGTATATAACTCATTATTTGTATATTATTTTAAACTTGGTTTATTAGATTACTTGTTTAGTTTAGTTTATTCTTTTATAATTGTCCTATGTACTATGGACCTCTGTAGTTCATGTATGATTTAAATAAATATATGATTATGATGAAGATAAGGATAGTTGTAATTGTGTGTATTGGACATTTACATAAGTGAATTATAAACACAATTACTGCTCATAACAATTACTACATAAAAACGAGAATGAGCATAATTAATAAAATACGCTAGCATTGGATAGTTGAGACATGGGAGTCTAAAATATCATAATATGCCTGTTTAATATTAAGACCCGCCTATTTTGTATCTGGTCCTTTTTCCGCTAATGTACGTATCTCTTTCGTATTCACGATCCTAACCATTTTAAGAAATCCGCACGTCAGTGATACATAAATGGATAGATAGATAATTATATATTAATGAATAGATAGATAATCATATATAAGATAATACATATGTAATGTTTTAACTGTATATTATATACTTAATACAACTAATTATAATGGTAAATTAATTGAGAGGAATTGAAAGATTGAATGTTTCTTAAAAGTAATTCCATCTGAAAGAAGTCAATGGCTATCAATACAGGAATGATCAATTGAATAAACATCAATATTAGAATATACTAATGGTACAGTTATAAAGGATATAATAATGTATTAGGAATAGTATAGTGACGAGCGGTATACTATTCAATACGGGGAATGATAAGATAAGTCGTATTACAAGTGATTGTACGAGTAAGGTTTATCATAATAAAGTTAGGTTTGCAATGATGAAAGTTGGAAGTATTTGTAATATATGTAGAAACTATTAGAAAAGTAAGTTGTATGTTGACATTAATTGTATCTTTCCGAGTAAGAAAAAATGACGAGGAACGTGTGATATATATCTATATATAGCTAAACATATGTTTAGCAATCATATATATATATATATATATATATATATATATATATATATATATATATATATATATATATTTATACATAGTATAGTATACGAATAATTATAGAGCAATATTTAAATAAAATGTAGTATTATATTATAATTGTAACATACTTCTAAGTGTGCGATATCGTCGATAAGTTGTAAATTAAATAATATTTAATTATAAAATCTGATTAATTATGTATATTAATTGTTAAATATTTAAAAAATTTAATTTTTGTTATGTATTTAAGTAATTTCTAAGTATATTTTATTATCATATATTATATATATAGAAATAGATATGTTCGTATACACGCACTATGGTACGGTGCTCGCGCCCTACCACGCCCACGATAATATCATGATTAATCAGTTGACTTAATTATTTCACTCGAATAACTATATATTTATTTCGTTAACAGAACAATGTATTATTATTAATTATTAGTATTACGTATCGAGAATTCCTCATAAACCGTAGCACAATAGTATTGTTGTGATTTACCCAACAATCGTGAGCTTCACGCAGAGCATAACCGTCATACGCAACACACACATACATATATATATATATATATATGCTTACTTTGCTTATTTCGGGATTGTTGTTTCCCGGACATTAAAAGTTCTCCAAACATCACGGTTCATCATAGCTACTTTCATCTCGATCACTGGTATACCAGCTTCGCGCTCGAGATTCCTGATGTAGCTTTCTGTTGACCTTCCCCGTCTTCTAGTTCCATGAGTAGGTTCCCACAGAACTAGGCCAGAAACAACTTCATCATCTCTACGTAGGCAATGTCCAGCAAACTTTAAGAATAGAATTTCTTATCTTTGTAGATATTTTTTCTATAGCCCCATACAGTACTTCGTTAGTAACTTTCTAAGACCAATGTTTAATATCATTCATAGAATTCGAGTGTATGTGCCATCAAGTTTTTTAGTAGTGTTTTTGTGTGGGTCCAAGTCTAACATCCGTACAACAGAACCGATTCAACTGTGGTGTGCTTGGGTCTGGGTTTCATTTTCCTACTAAGAGTTAATTTAAGATATTCCTCATTTGATTACATGTTCTCCAAGCAAGCGATTTTCTGATTATTAAATCTTTTGCACTGCTGTCTATCCCTGCATACTCTCTATTAGCTATACGAGTTGGTTGGATGGATGGACACATTAGTTCAGTGGATGGACACATTGTATTTATTTTAATTAAAAGTGGAACAAGTTCTCTGGTAACTTCAGCATTTGTATATATGAATCGTTCATATGTGTCTGAAATGTCTTTATCGCCCTGCAAGATAAATCGACTTTTTATTTCAATTGCGTATTTCTTCTGAAGGGACATGTCAGATTTAAACAAAGGTCAGTTATAACGGAGTTTTCTTGGTAATGTCTTCCTATTCGCTCGCAAACTTAGCCTTACCTTAGATGATACGATTCGATGATCTGAACCAATGCTAGAAAAAGTACTATATGCTTCCACATTTGTAATGTTGTTTCTCCATTTTTTTCTCATTAAGATATAGTTAAGCTGATATTTCCTGCAGCACGGATCCATATATGTCCAAAGTTTATTCAACTTCTTTTGAAAACATGTAATTGTTATTACTAATTGTTTTTCAGTTATAATATTTATTAATAATACACCATTTTATTTGTTTCTTGATGATATGTAAAATTCCCGTCATCTTTACCTATCCTTGCATTAAAATCTCCAATAATGATTAGGACATTATGCTATGGTATAGTTTCTATATATCTTCTAAGTTCAACGTAGAATTAGTTTATAACATAATCTTCGCTAGAATGTGTAGGTGAATATATAATTATAATAGATGTTGCAGGATTCCCATGGAATGTGCTTATCAATATTCTCTCAGAGTGGGATATAACCTCGCATAGTGAGTTTATTGATATTTTGTTTAACATTATACCAATTCTCCTGTTTATACACCTCGATCATTTTTCCATGCTGGTGTTATTATGAGTGTTCTATGTCCAATAGTATTATACTTAACAGTGTACAGTGCATGGGTCGTGCTAATGTGCAATCAACGCAACAATGGGAAGTCAATAATTTATTTGTGCAGTCAATTTTTCAATTTTGATCAAAAATATTTGTATTATTCTAATTAATTTTTTGAGACATTATGTAAGATGCATACCATGCGGGTAGTTTCCAGATATTATTACATTCAGATGGTACATCTGTAAATACAGGACATAATAATGGTTTATGGAAGATATTTAAAGCGTGTAGATTGAAGAAGTTCAGCGAGCCCGTAGCTCCTCTAATTACAATATGGTGTTGTGTACACAAGTCAAGTATGGCATGGAAGGCAGCAAGCAATGTAATATCAGAAATTAAAAATATGCTGACATTAAGTGGTATTTCTTCATATTTCGCTAAATCTGGAGTCAGATGTAGAGAGTTAAAAAATAACCTTATTGTTTGCTCATTTCCAAACATATATGAAATACGATGGAATGAATTCACTCATAAACTAGTTGAAATCATATTTAAATAATGGAATGCATTAATCATTTAATTTAATTCAACGACATGCAAAGAAGCCCGTAGATTTTCAACGTATATTTGCAATGAAAATAATCTTCATCTATTATGCTTTATGGCCGATGTACTAATTGTATTATCTCGATATCAACAAAAGATGCAATAAGATTCGACTACGATATATGATATTCATCAACAACTTAATAATATTGAGGTTTGTCATATTTATATATTTAATATTGCAGAATACAATTCCCATAGCCCTGCTATTCAGAGTAAAATAAATAATGTTTCATAATATTTCATAATATTGTATAACTTTAATTTAATATTTTTTTATTATGTATTATCCAAGTTCTGTATTTTATTTATAATATCCTAAAATATTTTTTAATATTTTTATATGAGTATTTTTATATGAGTATTTCTATCAATATAAAATGTTTTAGGAGTAATAAATTTATAAATATATTGTATATTTATGTAAATACTTGTAATATGTAATCTTATATTACGATTTATTAGAATAATCATATAATCAATAATAATTGTGTATTTATGTAAATACTTGTAATATGTAATCTTATATTACGATTTATTAGAATAATCGTTTAATTTAAAAATTTCTAGATTTATTTTAGCATAGATCATAGATTAAATAGCATTACATAAATAAACAAATCACGTGTTATATATTTGTTTTTATATTGTATTTTTTATATATTTGCATATTTATACATATTATCCATGATTATATATATAAAAACTTTGAATGTTATTTTCTCAATTTTTTACTTTTTCACTTAGTAACCACATGTAAATGCCGACTACTTTTTAAATTTATATTATTTTTATCTGAAATTTTTACTGGAAATATATAACATATAAACCAATACTAATAATAATACTTAAATACTAATTTATGTTATATTATATTTTATATTAATTAATATATATTAAATAAATGATGATTATGTAATATATTTATAATAAAAAATATTCATAGTTTTTAAACTATTTTTTTTCATTCTTTTAAATTAATTGTATTTATAAAAGTTAGAATATATATGTATTAGGATAGTATCTATTGAATACAAAAAAATTATGTAATTATCTTTATTAATTTTTTATCCCAAACTTTTTCGGTGGAGCCTATAAATAACATGGTGTAGATGAACTCCAGCGCCTACCATTAAGAAGTATATAATTCCATGATCTTTGTATTTATTATTTATTTATTATTTATTTTTTATTAATTTTTGTTTTGTTGTTAAAAATGAAAACAAATCCTAAATATAATTATATCTAAATAAGAAATGATTATAATTTAAAGAAAACTATTGTGTATTTCAAACAAGTCGGATATTAATATTTAAATAATATTATTATAATAGATAATATAACAAATAAATGAATACGTACTTATCTTTATAATAATAATAAAATTAAAAGATATTTAAAAGCTACGCTGTAAATAACACAACTATAGTTTGGTTGCTATATAAACATAGTCTGATGTTTTCTGAAGTCTATGATATATATATATGTGTGTGTGTGTGTGTGTATCCAATAACATAACCATTGAAAATTAATTAAATGATATACTGAAAATACGTTTATACAAAAGTATATATCAGATGGTAGAAATAGAGGATGAATAGCTTTGTTAGTAAAAAATCACAACGCAATTATTCCTCAGCCCGAGATTTGTACATCAAACTGCGACTTTTTTTTTACTAAACTGAAAATAAAAAATAATATAATTCCGATCCTACTAGTATACAGACCACCAAAAAACTATCATACAACTTTTGATTTAGAATTTACAAACTTTATACATAAACATAACTATGACAACCTGGTCATTATAGCAGATTTTAACTTCCACTATGACTCTGACAAACTACACAACCAAGACTTTAAACGACTTTGTAACGAACATAATTTAACTCAACACGTTAACTTTGCAACTCATACCCACTGACATATACTAGACCTGATACTTGCATACAACCATTCTAATATACTAATACATAAACTAACAGCTATACATTACTCACTGACCATTACGCAATAAACTCTCAACTTAATATACTGAACTCCTCACCTAAACAGACCCTACTAACTTACAGGTGTATTAGTAAAATAAATATTGCTGAATTTTCATCTAATTTATCTCTATGATAAATAAAACCCTAATTACAGTACTCAACTTAAAACTATACTGAAACAACTAATACATCAACATGCATCACTGAAAACAAACTACTTGACTCTACATAACTAAACACTATGGTTTAAGGGGACGAGCGCCACTCGTTTTATCATAACAAAAATTGTATTCTATTTTTTATGAGAAAATATGTATAATTGTATACTTTTACATATATACATCTAAAAACTGTGATATAAATCATCATATAAGTATCTAAAAAATGATGTTTTATAGACCCTATTTTTCACAATATTATTTAAAATAGTTAAAATTATAAGAATATATATTATATGATAACATTGTGAATACTCGATCGATTGAAACAATTTGAAATCCATTAGCAACTGTCATATTATGTTGTTTATTTATAATTTGAACTTTTGAATATATGAATACATAGGCGACGCTACATGTCATTCATTAGCCAATAAATATTCAAGCTTTTATACCTGTATTTTCTGATAGCGTCATTCATTTAAAATAATATATTTTTTTATATATAATATCTGTGTGTATGAATATATATATATATATATATATATATATATATATATATATATATATATAAATTAGTGTATACATATTTATATTGATAATAAATATGTACTCATATATATATATATATATAAACATGTGTTTTTATGGCTATATTATCAGTTATTCCATAGTATATTTCACAATATAAATGAAAATCACCATAAATTTACCATAAAAATAACTATTTACTTTGAACTCAATTATCTCAGAACTTTATTTGTTCATGCATACCAACATTAAAAACACTAAGGATATTTTTCCCTTCATTGAATTGTATTCAAATCTTCACCATTATAAAGATAATTAATTATAGTTATATAAAAGAGTGAAACTTTTTAATTTTATTCATAAAGAAAATATATTATATAAATAAATTAGCATAACAAATTAAAAAATAATAAGTTTTATAAAACATAAATATTTAATAATTGGTAATTGAAATAAAAATGTTTCACTGTTTTCAAATAGAATAGAATAAACTCTACACAATAAAAAAAAATTAAATGTATAACTTTATTGTATAAAAAGTCTTAGGATGTTTAAAACACGTACCAATTCCCTATCTCCTACATTTTAAAATCTATTAATAGACCGAGTGGCGCTCGTCCTCTTAATTCCAAATTAAATAATTAAAAAATTTTATTTAGAAAATTATGTAGACTTTTTACGAAACCACCATCACGCTCAATCTTAATTGACCTACAAAAAATAGATATATATACAGAAATGAACTGAAATCTACTAAAACAGACTACCTTATTAACAAAATTAACGATTGTTCACACGACTATAAACGACTCTATTCAATAACTAAGACCCTCTTAGGAAAATATAAAAATTCTACACTCCCATATATTCCCGATGATCAACTTTGTAAACAATTTGCAGAATATTTTAAAAACAAAATTAATATCATTTGTAATAGAATCTCTTGTACATTTAACATATTACAATACACCCCAAATCTTGCCATGCACATCGAAACTAATACATTTTACTTTACCTACTAATACTGCAATCTACAATTATATTGTCACTGCTAGATACTCTTCATCACACGACCCAATTCCTCTATACTTAATTAAAAATCTAGCATAAACTCTGACTTAGACTTATAAAAATATAATTGATGACTCACTTATAACAGGGATTATTACAAATTTACTCAAAAACGCAATAATTACGCCACTAATAAAAAACATAATCTTAACTCACCAGAAAGACTTAGAAACATTGGAATACAAGATAAACTATGGAATGGTTTTCTAATTTTATTAAAGATAGAAATTATTCCATAAAAATAAGAAATAACTACTCTACCTCATATACCATCGACAACGGTGTCTCTCAATGTTCATTACTTTCTCCCAATCTCTTCTCTATATATCTTATTCCATTACAAACAATTATAAAACTGTATCTATCTATTACTTACAACTTATACGCAGACGACATATAATTACACGAAACAATAACAAACTCTACCCAACTACAATACTATTTAAACGAACTACAAAACTGGCTAACAAATAATAACCTACTACAAAACCACAATACAACTGAACTATTAAATATCACTAATGCCCCAAATACTTACTTCCCTGACATTATTATTAATCAACACAAAATCATTCTCATCAATTATGTTAAATACCTAGGTGTCAATTTTAATAATAAACTTAATCTAGATAAACATTACAGCTTACTTACTAAATCTACGACTGCACAGCTATTCAATCTTAAAAAATACGACCGTAATTAAATAAAAATACTATAAAACTACTGGCCCAGACTCTCATACTATCCAGACTACAATACTGCAACTCACTATTCTCGGGATCTGGAAAACTGAAACTAGGCAAATTAGATAAATTAATTAACCGATCAATTAGATATATATATTCCGAATACTGACTATACAACCAGCATTACTGACTTACGTAACAAACTTAACTGGCTAAACACTGAAGACTCTGTCAACTACAAAATACTTACCTTGTTACCTTGTGCCGTCGATTCGTAACCGACCCCTGGTGACGTCCATGACAGTTCCTCTCCATATCACTCTATTTCTGGCTTCTGCTAGTATCTTCATGATGTTTTCGTTGGCTATATAATTATGCACATTGTTCAGCCACGTTATGTGTGGCCTACCCCTTCGCCGTTGACCATCCATCTTTCCTAGCATCAGCTGTAGCTCCATCGAGTCCGCTCTCACCACGTGTCCGAAGTATGATAAGGCACGTTTGACAATTTCTGCATCTAGCATTCTTTTGGGTTTTAAGCTGGCAATGATTTCTATATTTGTCTACCTATCTATATAGGTCACTCCAAGCAGGTTTCTCCAACACCACATTTCGAAAGCATGGATTTTTGCTCTTTCCTTCTTCTTTAGAGTCCAGGTTTCTGCACCGTATAGAATAATCGGGAAAATAAGTGTATGTACAATTTTTACTTTAGTGGCGAGTCTTAAATCTCTATCTTTAACAATTTTCCTCAGACTCCCCATTGCACTTTTTCCCATTGCAATTCTTCTGCGTAATTCCATATCTATTTTTCCGTCACTTGTTATTAAGGCTCCCAGGAACACAAATCTTTCAATTACTTCTATATTTACGCCGTCAACTATTATAGAATCTAGTTCTCCTGTTGCCATCACCTTAGTTTTTTTGACATTTAGATATAACCCAGCTTTCGAACTCGACGATTTGACTTTTTCTATAAGTTCTATAAGGTCCTCTCTATTACCGGCTATCAATGTGGTATCATCCGCATATCTCAGTTTTGATACTTTCCTTCCACCTATGCCGATGCCTTTGTCCCACTTATCTAGAGCCTCTCGCATTATCTTTTCTGCATAGATGTTGAATAGCAATGGAGATAGAATGCAACCCTGGCGTACTCCTTTACCAATCGGTATGTTGCCTGTCTCTCCATACTCTGTCCTTCTAGTCGCTTCCTGATTTGTATACAAGTTACTAAGCATGACAATCAAATTTTCAGGTACTCCCATACCTTTTAGAGTGTTCCATAATCGTTGATGGTCTACACAGTCAAATTCCTTCTTGTAGTCAATAATACACATGAATAGTTCTCTTTGATTATCCCTAGCTCTTTCCATCAGCCTTTCCATCTCAGGTTTGATATGTGGTCTCTAGTTCCTCTACCTCTTCGGAACCCGGCTTGTTCGATCGGTAGTTCAGGGATAAGGAAGGCCTCCAGTCTTTTTTGTAGAACTCTCAGAAGTATTTTGCTAGCATGTGAGATTAAGGCAATAGTTCGATAATTCCCACATTCTTTGTTATCTCCTTTCTTGTAAATAGGGACATATATGGACTTCTTCCAATCATTTGGCCATGTCTTCATTGTCTTCATTTTCTTCATATCTTCATTTTCCATATGCTGTTACATAGATTTGTCATGACTCTAATTGCCTCATCTCATCATGCTTTTAGAAACTCTATCGGTATTCCATCACAACCTGGAGCTTTTCTGTTAGATATGTGCTATATTGCTTCATTTACTTCTATCTCTAATACATCAGGTTCATCTTCATATAAATGTACATTAAAATTATCATTCATATTAATATCTCTTCTATATAGATTTTCAGTATATTGATGCCATCTCTTTTTTATTTTCTTTTCTTCAGAAACCACTTTTCCAATACTTAATTTCATAGCACAACCTCTTGAGCTTCGTGAGCCAGTCATCTATTTTATTTCTTTGAATAAGTATCTAGTCTTACCTATTTTCTTTAACTCTTCAATTTTTCTGCATTTTTCTCTGATACTTTGCTCTTTATCTTGTCTTGCTTTCTTCTGAAATGCTGCGTTAAGCTTTCGATATTCTTCATACTTTCCTTTACTACGCATATCCTTTCGTTATTTGGCAATTTTTAGACCTTCTTCCGAAAGCCACTTTGAGACTTTCTTCCTTTTGACTTTCGGGACCTTTTTATTTGCTGTCTCTATTAGAATAGTCCGAATATCATTCCATAGTCTTCTGGTGTTCTGTTTTCTGTTTTCCGTGCGTTAAATCTGCTTTTTATTTCTACACTGTAGTCAAGTCCGATTTTTTCCACATCGTATATTTGAGTTTGCATTGATCGTTTTATTCGTTTTAGCTTGACCTTGATATCAGCTATGAGCAGATTATGGTCAGTACCACAATCTGCTCCCAGTAGAGTTGTGACTCGCTTTATGCTACTTTTCCATCTCGATTAACATAATATGTAATCAATTTGATTTCTGGTAGAGTTGTCAGGTGATATCCATGTATATAGCCTTCGTGGGTATAACTTAAAGAATGTATTCATTATTCTAAGATCGTTTCTACTACAGAATTCTACAAGTTGATCCCCTCTCTCATTCCTCTTGCCTAAACCAAAGTTACCAGTGATATCAATTGATAATTCCTTCCCAACCTTAGCGTTCCAGTCACCTATGATATACAGAATATCGCCATTAGGTATCTGGTCCAATACAGATTGTACTTTATCATAAAATGCATCACTGTCTTCTTCTTCTGCGCTGGATGTTGGGGCATATATTTGTACTACTGTTATGTTTATCGGCTTGCACTGTATGCGTATTGTAGCAATTCTGTCATCTACTCGGTTGAAGCCCAGTACACATCTTCGTATTTCATTATTACATATAAATGCCACTCCATTTCGCTTCAATGTCTCCTGTCCAGAGTAGTAGATTTCATATTCATCTGATGTAAAATGTCCCATTCCTGTCCATTTCATCTCATTAATTCCTAGCAAATCAACACCAGTCCTTGCCATTTATCTCTTGACTACTTCCAAATTTCCATTATTCATTGTTCTTACGTTCCATGTACCTATTCTCATTCTTTCTTTTGCTATTCTATGGCTTGCCTCTGTCCTTTTCGTTGCACTATTTTCAGTTGATGTCCGTCCTTTCGGCTTTAAACACCCCCGTCATCCGCGTTGTACTTACTTGTGACAGTGGAGTACCCTTCCCCAGTAGTAATAATATCAAAGCCGTGAAACCTGGGAGTCTCATTCTTCGACCTTATTGTAATATGTATGTTTGTGTCTGTCATGTTTGTTTTCTTGGGATTTTACTAGAGTGGTTTCCCGTTGCCTGCTCTAGCGCAGTGTCCTAGCCATGTATGGGTTTTCCACAATGCCTCAGATTTAGTATGAAATTGTCGTTGACCAAGAATTGGTTCTTCCGCTACCTCCAATAATTGTACTGCTGCTGCTCAGGACAATCGACCTCTTACAACAGATCAAGTTGAATTTTCTGTTTGGGTTTATTCCCATAGACTTTGGCTCTCCCGAGTCGACTACAAGTCAGTATATGGACTTTACTGTCAGATTTGACGCGCTGAACAAGACGCGTTCGCCCTTCTCCGTTAGTATAAACAGGGTCTACCACGTGAAGGTGGAGGTAGGACTTGGATGTGGAATTAACTTTTTAGCATTTTATGAGTAAAAAAGAAGCCCAACTTTTTTATCTACCAAACTATCTACACCCCATTAAGACCCCCAAAATACTTACAATACTTAAAAAGACTAATACTTATAATTTACCCTATAAATTACTAAACAAAATAAAACTTAAAACAAACATTAGATTTTTACATAATGCATTAAACTACACCAACCGATTTCCCATTGCATCATATACGAAAGGAAAAATTCACATCAACATCATCAATTAGATGGAATAAATAACCCCCTTCTCTTAGAAATAAAAATCTAACTATTAATACCTTTAAAAAGAAATTAAAATAATTTCTTATCGCCCAACATTGATGTTCGTTTCGCATCGTAATATTATCATGCGAATTATATATATTCGATATTTGTATCTATATGCGATATATATTGTTCGATACACATTATAGAATTATTATTATTAATGATGTATTTAAATAAATACTTTAAATAAATACTTTCAACAACGACAACCATTATCTCCTATTCCACCATTATCTCAAATCAATCACCAATCTCCACTTTCACCTCTATCTGCACAACCTATAACATCTAGTGAATCACAACTATCACCATCAGACCTACTATCCTCATCACATATACCGTCATATATATCTTCATCACCAACATTATTACCCTCAACTAAACGTTTATCTTCTTCTCCATTACTAAAGGTAGCAACACTTAACGCTTGTTCCATTAGAAATAAAGTAGATATTATTTTAAATATATTTCATGATACTAAGATAGATATTTTATGTATAACAGAAACTTGGCTTTCTATCAAGAATCTACCCATAATTGCATCCCTTAATACCCCAACTACTAACTTTATTCACCTACCACGCCCCGGCCCACACTAGGGTGGCGGTGTCGGTGTGCTATATTCAAATACCTTGAAACTAATACAGTCAAGTGACCTATCACTTGATAATTCAGAAGCCTTCTCATGTACCTTTCACCCTCCTAAATCACAACCACTTACAATTATAACAATTTATAGACCTCCTAATAATTCAATTCCTTACTTCATCGATGAAATTGACAACCTATTGTCTATGATCTCCACCAACAGTATACTACTTGGTGATTTCAATATACCAATTTTACCAAACTCACATAATTCAAATAAATTTATTAATATCATAAATTGTCATAATTTCTTACAACATGTCAAGTCTTCCACACATTCATCTGGAAACATATTAGACCTAATTATATCTAACACATCTTCGAATATAATTTCTAATACTAATGTTCATAGTTTAATCACTGACCACCACCTTGTTAGCTGCTCCCTACATATCCCTAAACCAATCAGACCATCAAAGAAAGTTCACTACAGAAAATTAGATAATATAAATATTGCTAATTTTATAAATGACTTCAACATTTTGTACAACAATATAACAGATTCATCTCATATAGACAGCTTTGATAGTAACCTTAGTCTTGTCCTAGATAAACATGCCCCTATTATCACTAAAACATATACAGCTCGACATAATACGGTATGGTATAATAATTCGTTACACACAGCAAAACGCTCACTTAGAATTAAAGAAAGGAATTGGCGAAAATCCAAAAGCGAAAATGATTTAAATATTTTTAAACATTCACTTTCTAATTATAGAAAATTAATAAAAACTGCTAAAAATAAATATTACATAGATCAAATTAAATCAGCTGGAAAAGATACTAAGAAATTATTTAGAATATCGTCAACACTACTAGGAAAACTGACAAAACGAATACTGCCTGATAACTCCCCTTCAACTAATGCGACTAACTTTGACTCTTACTTTTACATAAAAACATCATCAATTATAGATACTCTCCCTCGACCCTGCATCCCACCAATATCAAGCCCAATATACTCATTTTCCACTTTTTCATTACCAACCATTATCAATATCAATAATCTTTTATTAACAGTTAAATCTACATGTAAACTAGACCCAATTCCATTATGTTTATTACATTCTCTTTCATCCCTTCTTTCTCCATTCTACAAAAAAATTATCGATCGCTCACTAACTGTAGGTATCTTCCCATCCCACATGAAATATGCCCATGTAATTCCCATCCCTAAAAACCAATCCATTGATAGATCAACTCTTTCTAATTATCGTCCCATATCCAACCTTTCTTTCATATCTAAGACAATTGAAAGAATAATTGCTAAACAACTTAGAACATTCATCAATAATAATAACATACTGCATAAATTACAAAGTGCTTATACAACGGACAAGAGCACTGAAACTTCACTACTCCATACTTTAAACAATATACTACTATTTCCAAAAAATACTCCCACCATACTGATTCTACTTGACTTGTCGTCGGCTTTCGATACGTTAGACCATAATATTCTTATTAGAAGATTAGAGAACATTGGTATTAAAGATTCTGTCCTTAGTTGGTTTACATCCTACCTAATTAACAGATCCTTTTCTATATGTATAGATAACGCCATAACAGAACCCCGCCATACAACTCATGGTGTACCCCAAGGTTCTGTTTTAGGTCCAATTCTCTTTAATATATATATTTCCCCTTTACTTTACTTACTTGACGAATACCCCGATATACACTTTCACTCATATGCGGATGACTTACAGCTATACTGTACTTTACCTGACCCAATCAATAACATAAATACTATAAATAAATGCATTAATGACATTAGTAAATGGCTTTCAAATAACTCCCTACTATTGAATAGCCTTAAAACAAAAGCTTTATTAATAAATACATCCCCAGGACATCATTCCATACCACCTATTATTATTAATAATCATATTATAGAATACTCTAACCAAGCTAAAAACCTCGGCCTCACACTTGACCAAAAGCTGTCTTATCTACCACATATAACTAATATATCGAAGTCCATTAATTACACCTTACATACGATCCGACTTATTAGACCTTCTATAACTACTGAACTTGCCAAACTACTAGTTACTTCCTTAATACTGCCCCGACTTGACTACTGTAACTCTACTTTAAATTCACTCCCAGCACATACTATCAAAATGCTCACTAAATTACAATATAGAGCCATCAGAACCATTTTCAGGATAAAAAAATACTCAAGACAACATATCACACCTTATATGAAATCCATTCACTGGCTACCCATCCCTTACCGCATACAATACAAATTACTCCTACTGACCAACCATGCCACCCATAATAATAAACCTGACTATCTTACTGAACTACTTACGAACTACAAGTCATCCCGGCCACAACGAACAATACATAAATACAAACTAAATTTACCAATAACTTTATCACTAAATAAAAAACAGGAATCTTCTTTTTCTATAATATCACCTAAACTATGGAACTCCCTACCTTACTCAATTAGATCTATAGTTTCTGACCACACCTTTAAAGTCAAATTGAAAACACATCTATTTAATATAGCTTATAATAATTAATATACGATACACCGCCGAAAACTCATTACTGATGTTGATCGCAGTGTCTAAACAAATTGGTTACAAGGTTACAAGGTTACAACAACATATATATTGATATCCACCGATATAAGTATTTAATAAATTAATATTCATGATAGTTTAAACAAATAGGGTAATATTTGTTACGATTTTAAATTTTACATTTTATTATAATATGTTTATACAATTTTAAAATAATATGTTAAATTAATAATTAATAATTAATTAAACTCACAATATAATATTTACGTTATTACTAATTAAACACAACACATTCGACATGTAGTTAATGTAATTATGTCTTCGTTTAGATAACATTGAAGTATTTATACACGTGAGATGCATGCATGAGAAGACATGGATTTACTTCTGATATATATCAGTACTATAATAACAGCTATAATGTTAGTAATGTTTATATTATATAGATATATATATATTGTAGGATTCTAGTTAGATTCTACTTAATAGATTACGTATATTAACAATGAACAACATGATTTATTAACTTGTGTCGAGATAGTAATAATGTGGTTATATATACAGGTGGACGCACGTACATAGACGTGCGTTGATTCTGTGTTCGTGTATATTATATAGACGCGAACGCAATACGTTGTTCTATAGAGCGTGACGACGTTTTCAGGAATGCATATTCCTGTGTAGTGTGTGCTAGGCCGCTACAGTGCTCCCGCCAAGTCGTCTAGCTCCGGGATGTCGTCCGCGTCTTACGAATGGTAGAGGCGTGTCTTTCGTGACGTATGCTTGTTTCAGTCTGTCGACAGAGATGCTGTCTTTCTTCCCGTTCTTTTCTACGACGAAGTATTTGTCCTTCCTTTCTATAATGCGATAGGGACCATCGTAAACTTTCTGAAAGGGTGAGCGTGAGCATCATTACGTATAAATATAAAATCACATGTGGTTAACAATGTGGGAAGTGATTTTCCTGGTTTGTTACCGTGACACGATGTTTGTGTTGGTCGTATTAGTTTGAAGGTTTCTCGTAGCTCCTTTATGTAGTCACTTTGGTATGTATACTTGGTTTGTTAGTCGAAGAACTCACCGGGTAGTCGTAGCGTTGTTCCGTAAACTAACTCTGCGCTTGAGCAATTCAGGTCTTCTTTTGGAGCGGTTCTGAGTCCAATCAATACTAATGGCAATAGATCTACCCAATTATTGTTATTTAGTTTAGCCTTCAGACTGGCTTTCAGTTGGCGATGGAAACGCTCTACTAGTCCATTATACTATGGGTGGAAGGAGGTAGTGTTATTGATGTTAATACTAAGCAGTGATGACAGTTCTTTCCAGAGGCTGGATATAAACTGTCTTCCTTTTTTTGACGTGATTTCCAATGGGATACCAAATCGCGATATCCATAGCATCGTGCTCTCGCCTTCATGTCTCTTTAGATGTCGGAAGGGGACCTACAATGTCTACGTGGATGTTAGTAAAGCGATGTGATGGTGTTAGGAATTATTTTAACGGGGTTTTTACATGTTTGTCAACTTTGGATTGTTGGCAAGGTAAACATTCATTGGACCATTGTATAGCATCTCTTTTGATGTTTTGCCACACGAATCTTGCTAATAGTAGACGTCGGGTCGTTTCTACCTGGGTGGGATAAATTGTGTATTAAATTGAATACTTTCCTTTTTAAACTTTCTGGGATTATAGGTCGTGGGAGATCCCTGCTTGTTTCACAGTATATGTCATTTCTTATTTCAGTTGTATTCGGGTGTTTCTTAATGAAGTCTAGTACCTCTTCGTCATTCTTCTGTTCCAATTTTAGCACTGAATATATGTCTTCAGATAGATTCTCTATGCCATTTATGGTTATTCTGGAGAGTGCGTCAGCCACATGATTAGATGTACCTGATATATGTCTTATATCATTTGTGAACCCTGCGATGTAGGATAGATGTCTAGACTGTATCAGTGATTTTGTAGCCTGTGAATTTAGGGCGTGGATTAATGGTTTATGATCAGTGTTAACGTGGAAAGTTCTTTCTTCTAGGAAGAATCTGAAATGTCTGATAGTTTCAAATATCGCTAAAAGTTCGCGGTCATATGTACTGTAACGTGTTTGGGCTGGGTTTAATTTCCTATAGAAGAAGTCAATTGGTTTTGTGATGCCTTATTCAATTATCGTTCGAGAGAGGCTCCAATAGCTATATCTGATGAGTCGATAGTTATCTGCAATGGAGAAGTAGTTGATGGATTTACTAACATTATTGAGTTTGTGAGTGCGAGTTTAGATTATATAAATACCTCGGACGTTTTGGTAGTCCATTCTAGAAGTGTGGGTCCATTTATTAGGTCATATAGCGGTTTGATAATTGTTGGCCATCTTGGGTATGAAACAGTGGTAAAAATTCATTATACTGTATAATCTGATGATCATATCACCTCACTAATAAAGATGACCTTGAACTTTCAATATAATATTAGGAAAATTCGACTTTTCATGGACTTCCCTATGGTCAAACTCCTCACGCACTCACTTGTTCTCTCTATACTAAATTATTGTAACACCTATCTCATTGGTACAAAAACTGCCTATATTACTAAACTATACCGAATTATTAACATATCTACCATCCAAAAACTACTGACTATACTAGCTCTGTGATCAACCTGCGACTACAACTTAACTAGCTTACTATAACTCAGCAAATTAACTACAAAACACTGACTCTTCTCCATAAAATACTGATAACCACCTAACCCATTCCAATATTTGACGACTTTATATATATAGTAATAACACCCGTCTACTCATTTACACCCCTCCAAGAAGTAGCACCTTATAAATTTAAAAAATTTGGAAAAAAAAAACTTTTTACAGGAAGCTTCGAATTTCTAGAACAGGTTACAGAGAAATTTAATGAAAAGAGATATGACATTCACAATATTAAAAAAAGAATAAAGACATTTATCATTTACAACCCCATTGTTTAAACTGCAACTTATGTCATATCCAAATTCTTTATTTTACTTGGTATTTTTGTTTTCTCGTTTCTCGTTTTTTTCGTTCTCACACTCTCAAGAATATAATATTATTTGAGTGTCTAAATAAATACATATCATCATCATAGAACTATTTTTTTAATTTACGATTTTATAATTTAATAATTTATTTTATTTGTAATATTTTGATTGTATACGAAATACAAATTAATAAAATACATCATTACAAGTATTACACATTATAATGTGTTGTTTATTATTAGTTTGTATTTCGTATAAATCACATATATTATGTATATAATATTTTATTATATATATAGTTAAAACATGTGGTGGTCAATTGTTTACATTCATTGATATCTTTACATTCCTTGTTTTCTTAAGAACATCACTAATTCTCTGATGATTACAACATGCATTCTTTACTGTATAATATACAATGTATATTATATGCATATATGAATATGTGTAAATAAGTATACGTATTACAGTGTATATCATACACTCTCATATCTATATATATATATATATATATATATATATATTTCTCCAAACATATAATTATGCGGCATCGTCTCTTCGCGACGATGCTACGAATTTAAGAAATAAATGCAATATCGTAAGATACCGGTTATACTCATATGTTAATCCTCTTTAATATGCACTATTACAATTTTACATTGTAACGTGGTCTCATATATTAAATTGAATTTACATATTAAGATTACAAATTTAAATTTGTAAATTCGCCTTGAATATTCAATAAGTGGCGCTTTTTAATAACATTATATTCATCCAATGATATTCATGGTTACCAGTAATCTCGCACGATGTAATTTCGTCCGACTTATTTAGTAATCTCGTACGTCGTACGACTTATTAAATTTATTTTTATTTATTTCATAATTATACAGTTCTTATACGAATATATATATATAACTTATTTTATCGAGAGACGAGGTGGTCCTATAGGGCTTACTCCGATAGAGCTAATTCAGATAGGGCTAACTCAGATAGGGCTAATTCAGATATGGCTAACTCCGTAGGGCTAACTACGATAGGGCTAATTCAGATAGGGCTAACTCCGATAGGGCTAACTCCGATAGGGCTAACTCCGATAGGGCTAACTCCGATAGGGCTAACTCCGATAGGGCTAACTTCGATAGGGCTAATTCAGATAGGGATAACTCAGATAGTGCTAATTCAGATAGGGCAAACTACAATAGGGCTAACTCCGATAGGGCTAATTCAGATAGGGTTAATTTAGATAGGGCTAACTCCGATAGGGTTAATTCAGATAGGGTTAATTCAGATAGGGCTAACTCCGATAGGGCTAATTCAGATAAGGCTCACTCCGATAGGAATAATTCAGATAGGGCTAACTCAGATAGGGATAATTCAGATAGGGCTCACTCCGTAGGGCTAACTCCCATTTGGTATGTATATTATATTAATTTCTCATTTTTGTTTTTTATAACATAATTAATTTAAATCAAATAAATAATATATTTCTTATTTCTAAAATACACCGAGATCATGCAATTTTCTAATAATAACTCATAATTATCAACTATCCGCACATACACCGGGTCACAATAGCTAGTATATATATATATATATATATATATATATATATATATATATGAATATATATATGAATATATACAGTGTATATATTATACGCTCTAATATATATATATATATATATATATATACGAATAATTTAATTTCATTAGTGTATAGACACATAATAAAGTGGATCAATTAAATTGATTCGATACCTCCTAGAAATATTTAAATTATCATATATCATAATATATTGTCGGATAAAGTAAAATTGTAATATAATAATATAATAGAAGTTTAGGGAAAAAGGTTTATTAATTGTAGGCGCATAATATCATCAAATTGACGAATAGATTGTTGAACTTTTACCCGCTGTGCATCCAAAAGCGCCGAATATGTTGTTAACCTATTGTATCATAGGTACCCTCACTTCCAATTAATAATCGGAGTGTTACATATTCGATACAGGTTTTATCGTTAACGATATCCTAACACGTATACACATACATATATATATATATATATATATATATATATATATATATATGTATATATATATTTATATCTACAGATATAAGTATTTAATAACTACTATTCATGATAATTTAAACATCTAGGGCAATATGTTACTATTTTAAATTTTAAATGTTATTATAATAATATATTTAAACAAATTTAAAAATAAAATATTTTCATAATAAAACGTTCAAAATAACTAAATTCACCATATAATATTTACGTTATTACTAAATAAAAACAACATACATGTAGTTAATGTAATTATGTCTTCGTTTAGATAACATTGAAGTATTTATACACGTGAGAAGCATGCATGAGAATACGTGGATTTACTTTTGATATATATCAGTACTATAATAACATCTATACTGTTAGTAATGTTTATAGTATATATATAGATATATAGATATATATATATATATATATATAAAATTGATTACAATATGGAATCAACTAATAATAATGTAATACGTATCACCTTAAAGTATATTTTTCTCGACTGGTTTATATATATATATAAATATAAATTTATAATTGTAATAACCATAAACTAAAGTTACACTAATATAGTTATAGCTATCTATATTATTCTAGTGTATAAGTGATGACATTTATAAATATAATTATTAAGATCGTGTGTGCTATTAAATATATAACTAGCCTATAGGATTTGTAGCGTAAAAGTAATGTTTAATACCGACGGAATATGTTAATGTCATTAAGTATATTACCCTACTATATACAAGTAGGGTAATACAAACACTAGTATACTTGTTTAGTAGTAGGGTACTATATATATAGGTAAATAACCAAGCGTGAATATGATAATTATATATTTGAATTGGTAAAACTTTATATTGACACTTTTGAAATAGTTATTTATAGGAACAATAGTATGTATTATATACATATATTATATACAATATATATATATTGAAAATAATAAACTACATTCTTAGCTAATTATTCTTTATTATTATTAAATAATTTCCACCAAAGTATTAGTATTCATTTATTGATAACTGATCGATATTATTTATTGTACTTTCACCTTGCAATGCTTATATATGTTTGTTTAAATCTAGTAAATTATTGATGTTGTTTTATTTTGATAGAAATGTCATGTGACTATATAAATATATACGTGATGCTAACTAATGTTGTTAGTGTATATGATATTTGAGTTTTATTTAATATTTTTTAATATATAGGTGAAATATATAGTCTATAGTATAAATATGTGCATACGATAACATACCTTATAGAAATAAACAAAGAATAATATGAAATAAAAATTATAGAAATTAAATCGTTTTCAGTTATCGTAAAAATTAAATAAAAATAATCGAAAATAAAAATGAAATACATAGTTTGGTAAATTACGGCATGGAAATATTATATTGCAACTTTAAAACATTTAATTATTCTTGACTTTGTAATCATAGTAATATATTATATATTGTATAGTTTAATATGTCAATATTGTATTTTAAATAGGATATATTATAAACAGAAATACTTTATATATAGTGTATATATCATACACTCTCATATATACTTGTATCTAATGATTTTGAATTATTTTCAGATAATATTAAAACAAATTTTGAGAATATAATACCAAATATTAATTAATTAAATACGTGTTTAAAATTAAACCTTGACATCTTTTCTCCAACTATGATACATTTTTTAAAGTTTGAGTGGTAATAAACCATGGTTTAATAGTTCTACATCAGAAGCAAAATGGTCAACTAGAAAATTTGAAAGAATTTATTTTAAAAATCCTTCTATCACTAATTATAAATAATTAGTTATAGCAAGAAATGCATATAAATTAAATTTTAATTAGATGAAAGAAATTATTATAAAAATAATATATTCTCTTATTGTAATAATTCGAAGAAATGTTACTCTATTTCTAGAAAACTCCTAGGCAATGAATCACATTTAAATTATCCTCCTTTTTCTAATGAAAAGTTATGTTCTTTATTTATTGATCATATTGATTCTAAAGTTATTAATATTTGTAATAAAATAAATAATATTGTTTTAAATCAGAATATTAGTACTCCTTCAATATCAGTTCCTATAGTCTCTACTTCATTTAATACATTTCTCCCTCCTTCAATTGTTGATATATATATAATTATATAATTACATCTACTTCATTGTCCTTTCTCGATCCTATCCCCCTTTCTGTTCTTAAAAAAGTAGCTAATACTATTACTCCTATTTTCTCTAAAATTATAATTGATTTATTAAATAACTGTGAAATTCCGAAATTCTTAAAATCATCTTTGATATGTCCCATCATAAAAAAACCATGTTTAGATTCTAATGATTTTGGTAATTTTAGACCTATATCCATGCTTCCTATTATAGGTAAAATGTTTGAAAAAAATATATCTAAGCAACTCATTAATTATATTAATGACAATAATCTTGTTTATGTATATCAAAGTGCATACAAGAAGGGTCATAATACTGAAACTGCTTTACTCTCTACCATGAATGATATTTATTTCACTTTAGATAAACATAGCCGTATTCAATTATTATAACTTGACCTTTTATCTGCTTCTGATAGTATCTCTCATGATATACTTATCAATAGGCTATCATAAATTGGCATTAGTGGAGAAGCTTTAAAAATATTAATTCAACTTATCAAAGATAGAACCTATTCTGTTAAGATTCATGATTGTATTTCATGTGAGAATATTTCATTATACGGGGTTCCACAGGGATCCATATTAGCCTAATGTCATTAGGTCCTCTACTTTTTACTATTTATATTTCTCCTTTGAAATATATAATAGAACAAACACCAAATGTGAAATATCATATATATGCGGATGATATTCAAATTTACGCTGAATTATGTCATCACGATAAATTAATGGTATGTCCAAATAATATTCTTAATGGCCTTAAATAATAATTTAATTATAAATAGTAGTAAAACTATGCTCTTAAATATTTCTCTTTCCAATTTTGTTTCTCCTGATATTATAATTGATAATCTTTTAATTACACCTTCATCTAAAATGTTCATAAATGTTAACTTCATCTAATATATATATACTAGGTGGCTGGGGCCCGGCTTCGCCCGTGTTCGCGCGTAACGTTCACTCGGTGATGTAATGTACTCGGGAGGTGATGTAATATACTCGGGAAGTGATGCAGCTAAAAAAACCACCAATATTAAAACTTAATCCAATCTAACCACAACTGTGAATATAACTATATAAATAAAAATGCTTTTATAGGCTCACTCGGGAAGTAATGCAGCTAAAAAAAACCTACAAAAATTAAAACTTAACCCAACCTAACCACAACTGTGCACATATCATTTTATAGGCTCACTCGGGAAGTAATGCAGCTAAAAAAACCTCCACAAATTAAAACTTAACCCAACCTAACCACAACCGTGACAATATACTTTTATAGGCTCACTCGAGAAGTAATGCAGCTAAAAAAAACCTCCACAAATTAAAACTTAACCCAACCTAACCACAACAGTGAAAATATACTTTTATAGGCTCCCTCGGGAAGTAATGCAGCTAAAAAAACCTACACAAATTAAAACTTAACCCAACCTAACCACAACTGTGAAAATAACTAATACTCCAAATATCAATAACCACACACAAACACACATATCACTATACTTTTAAAGTTTCACTCGGTATGTATTGCATATATAATTATATAATAGATTTTAGAAAAAATATTTTTTTATAAATCTATATTTTATTTCTTGACCATATAATGATGACATTTGGCGAAATATTAAAACAGAGATGGAAACCATATTATTGATATTTTCATGATTTTTCTCATTTTATTATATGTATTTTCGTACTCCTAATCTGATGAATACATAATTTATACGAAAATATGACCGGAAGTCGGTTAAATAGACTACTCTAAAATCATGTATTTTTCACTTTTTCTGCCGTAGCTAGAAGAATATTAAACATAAGAAGTCCCAATATATAAAATTATATCCTATTTTAATTATCTATTTAATAAAGTTAAAATTATTGAAATCGAATAATTATTGTAGATTTTTATTTTTAACATCACCATTTTTTGTATCACATATGTTTAATAATTTATTTGTACATTGCGTAGATAGGAAATAATTAATATTAACTCGATTTTACATATTATTGAACTTTTTCTAAATAATACATGTAAATAAATTCCGATGCACTTGTTTTTATTTCGATATTCAATCCGGAAGTACGATTTCGTAAATCTACGTAATGTATTCTAAATTAAAGAAACTCATTTTTATGAAATTATATACGATCAAATTTTATTCTATTTTAATTATCTATTTAATAAAGTTAAAATTATTGAAATCGAATAATTATTATAGATTTTGATTTTCCACATCACCTAATCGTATCACTTATGTTTAATAATTTATGTTTACATGGCGTAGATAGGAAATAATTAATATTAACTCCATTTTACTCATTATTGAACTTTTTCTCAATAATACGGGTAAATAAATTCCGATGCCCTTGTTTTTATTTTTTTATACAAACCGGAAGTACTATTTCGTAAATCTACGTAATGTATTCGAAATTAAAGAAACTCATTTTTACGAAATTATTTACGATAAAATTATCGACGATAAAGTTTGTTATTAAAAATTTACGTCGAATTTAAATTTTTCGATTACGTAAATCGACTAAAAAATGACACTGTTTAACGATTATTGGTATCGCGCGAATACATATTCAAAAAAGTAAATCATCTATTAAAACCCCGCTGCCCCACTTTATATATATATATATATATATATATATATATATTAATATCTACAGATATAAGTATTTAATAATTACTATTCATGATAGTTTAAACATATGTTAAATTTTAAATTTTACATTTTATTATAATAATATATTTGAACAAATTTAAAAATAAAATATTTTCATAATAAAATGTTCAAAATAACTAAATTCACAATATAATATTTACGTTATTACTAAATAAACATATTCCACATGTAGTTAATGTAATTATAGCTTCGTTTAGATAACATTGAAGTATTTATACACGTGAGATGCATGCATGAGAATACATGGCTTTACTTTTGATATATATCAGTACTATAATAACAGCTATAATGTTAGTAATGTTTATATTATATAGATATATATATATATATATATATATATATATATATATATATATATATAATTAGTATACTACTATAATAGCAATGAATCGTATATATATATATATAGAATATATGTTTTAGATGTATTATTGTAAGATATGTTATTACATGTATATATCTATATACATTTATAATTGTAATAACCATATACTAAAGTTAGAATATAGTAGTATTAGCATTATAAGTATACTTTGAATAGCTATCTATTTTATTATAATGTATATATTATGACATTTATAAATATAATTATTAAGAACTTGTGTGCTATTAAATATATAACTAGACTATAGGATTGGTAGCGTAAAAGTAATGTTCAATACCACTGGATTATGTTAATGTCTACAAGTATATTATTACCTTACTATATACTAGTTTACTAGTATATAAATACCACTATAGGGGTATATATATACCCTATAGGGTATATATAGGGAAATATTACCACACTATTATACTTATATAGTAGTAGGGTACTATATATAGGTAAATAAGCAAGCGTGAATATGATAATTATATATTTGTATTTGTAAAAATGTATAGTGACACTTTATAAATAGTTATAGGAAGAATAGTATGTATTAGATAATATATATTGAAAATAATACACTGAAAGCTTAGCTAATTATTCTTCATTATTATTAAATACTTTCCCACGATATATTAGTATTCATTGAATACTATTAATGTATTGATAACTGATCAATAGTATTTATTGTATTAAAAGACTACTTTGGTATGCAATGCATATATATGTTTGTATAAATCTAGTCAATTATTGATGTTGTTTTATTTTAATAGAAATATCATGTGACAGCATGAATGTATACGTGATGGTAAATACATTTATTAATGTATATGAAATTTAAGTTATTTAATATGTTTACATATATATATATATAGGTGAAATATATAGTATAATGTATAAAGTATAAATATTTGCTAACGATAATATACGTTTTAGAAGTAAACAACAAATTAAATTAATTTAAAAAATTCTAGAAAATAAAAAGTTTTTAGTTATCGTAAAAATTAAATAAAAATAATCGAAAATATAAATTAAATACACTGTTTGGTACGGCATGGAAATATTCTATTCCTACTTTATTATATTTAATTGTTCTTACTTTGTAATCTGTAATATTAATACATTATATATTGTATAGTTTAAAATATTAATGGTGTATTTTAAATAGGATATATTATAAACAGAACATGTTAATAAAAAGCAAACAACCAAATAATGTAATACTTATCAATATGTAATAATAGTATATTATTAATATAATATTATAAATATTTTTTAATTATATATAAATATAAATATTATATATATATATATATATATATATATATATATATATATATATATATATATATATATATATATATATATATAGTGTTACATTGTAAACATTCATCGATATATTTACATTCCTTGTTTTCCTGCGAAAATCATTAAGGGTGTGTTTTTGGTCAACCACTTGTGGAAAGTGGTTTCTGCTAACCACTTTCAAGTATTATTGGTCGACCACAAGTGGTATGTATGTTTGGTCAACCACTAGTACAAGTATATATGCATGTATATATGTATATATATATATAATATGTATTACTTATATATAGCTAAAAATGTAGTGGTAATTTGTTTACATTCATCTATATCTTTTCATTCCTTGTTTTCCTGCGAAAATCATTAAGGGTGTGTTTTTGGTCAACCACTTGTGGAAAGTGGTTTATGCTAACCACTTTCAAGTTTTATTGGTCGACCACAAGTGGTATGTATGTTTGGACAAACACTAGTACAAGTATATATGCATGTATAAATTTATATATAATATGTATTACTTATATATTTATATATATATATATATATATATATATATATTATATTATTATATATATATATATATATATTAATATTATTATTATATATAGCTAACATTGTAGTGGTCATTGTAATATATTCATCTATATCGTTACATTCCTTGTTTTCCTACAAACATCATTAAGGGTGTGTTTTGGTCAACCACTTGTGGAAAGTGGTTTCTTCTAACCACTTTCAAGTGTTATTCGTCGACCACAAGTGGTATGTATGTTTGGTCAACCACTAGTACAAGTATGTATGCATGTATATATGTATATATATATAATATGTATTACTTATATATAGCTAAACATGTAGTGGTAATTTGTTTAAATTCATCTATATCATTTCATTCCTTGTTTTCCTGCGAAAATCATTAAGGGTGTATTTTTGGTCAACCACTTGTGGAAAGTGGTTTCTTCTAACCACTTTCAAGTATTATTGGTCGATAACAAGTGGTATGTATGTTTGGTCAACCACTAGTACAATTATGTATGCATTTATATATTTATATATAATATGTATTACATATTTATGTATATATATATATATATATATATATATATATATATATATATATATATATAGGATAGGATAGTATAGGATGGTTTATTTATACACCAAATATGGTAACAAAAAAATATTACTCCCACTGGTGTTGGGAACGATCAAACAAAATGAAACAATAACATTACATAAGGTAGCAATATAATATATAAAAATAGAGATGGAACCAGATCAACATCAAGGAAAGGGTTACTTTAAGTTAAATTTAAATAGTTTGAGACCATTAGCAAATACGTGAGGCGACTTCAATCTTCGTAGGCGGTAAGGCAACAGATTCCATGTAGTAGAAGCTATACTTGTAAAGGAGCGAGAACGAATAACGTTACGAGTAACAGGTAAGTCATGTAGTGTGGCATCAGACGAGCGCAGATGTGGGAGGATGTTGCGACGAGTGAGCAATCCACGTAAGTATGCAGGTATGCATAGGAATAGTGTTTTATGTGTTAAGCAGAGAAGCCTAAATTGGCATCGTTTTCTAAACGATAGCCATTTCATATTGCATTGGTGGATGTCAGTTAAAGTATGATAGTGTCGCTTAAGATTATGAATTAATCTTACGGATGAGCGAATAATGTTCGTCAACTTTAATAACTTCAGAGTTATTAATTCCGTAGAATAGAGAACAGCAATAGTCTATTCGAGATAATACTAGGGCGTTGAGTAGGCGCTTAGTGATGTTGAGCGAACAATAGTTTTTAATGTGACGAATTTGTCTCAAATAGAGATTAGCGGATTTATATATTGCATTGATATGAGCACCGTATGATAGAATATTATCAATTAAATCACCAAGATTGCGCACAGATTCAGAAGGCTTAATTATTATACCGTCAATTGACAGAGTAGGTAAAGTGACAGGTACTTTCGAGATAATAAGAAGTTCAGTTTTGGAAGTATTGACTAAGAGGTGAATAAACTAGGTAAATAACCAAGCGTGTATATGATAATTATATATTTGTATTTGTAAACATTTATAGTGACACTTTAGAAATAGTTATAGGAAGAATAGTATGTATTAGTTAATATATATTGAAAATAATAAACTGAAAGCTTAGCTAATTATTCTTCATTATTATTAAATACTTTCCCCGATATATTAGTATTCATTGAATACTATTCATATATTGATAACTGATCAATAGTATGTATTGTATTAAAAGATTACTTTGCTATGCAATGCATATATATGTTCGTATAAATCTAGTCAATTATTTATGTTGTTTTATTTTGATAGAAATGTCATGTGACAACATGAATGTATACGTGATGGTAAATACATTTATTAATGTATATGAAATTTAAGTTATTTAATATGTTTACATATATATATATATAGGTGAAATATATAGTATAATGTATAAAGTATAAATATTTGCTAACGATAATATACGTTTTAGAAGTAAACAAAAAATTAAATTAATTTAAAAAATTCTAGAAAATAAAAAGTTTTTAGTTATCGTAAAAATTAAATAAAAATAATCGAAAATATAAATTAAATACACTGTTTGGTACGGCATGGAAATATTCTATTCCTACTTTATTATATTTAATTGTTCTTACTTTGTAATCTGTAATATTAATACATTATATATTGTATAGTTTAAAATATTAATGGTGTATTTTAAATAGGATATATTATAAACAGAACATGTTAATAAAAAGCAAACAACCAAATAATGTAATACTTATCAATATGTAATAATAGTATATTATTAATATAATATTATAAATATTTTTTAATTATATATAAATATAAATATTATATATATATATATATATATATATATATATATATATATATATATATATATATAGTGTTACATTGTAAACATTCATCGATATCTTTACATTCCTTGTTTTCCTGCGAAAATCATTAAGGGTGTGTTTTTGGTCAACCACTTGTGGAAAGTGGTTTCTGCTAACCACTTTCAAGTATTATTGGTCGACCACAAGTGGTATGTATGTTTGGTCAACCACTAGTACAAGTATATATGCATGTATATATGTATATATATATATAATATGTATTACTTATATATAGCTAAAAATGTAGTGGTAATTTGTTTACATTCATCTATATCTTTTCATTCCTTGTTTTCCTGCGAAAATCATTAAGGGTGTGTTTTTGGTCAACCACTTGTGGAAAGTGGTTTATGCTAACCACTTTCAAGTTTTATTGGTCGACCACAAGTGGTATGTATGTTTGGACAAACACTAGTACAAGTATATATGCATGTATAAATTTATATATAATATGTATTACTTATATATTTATATATATATATATATATATATATATATTATATTATTATATATATATATATATATATATTAATATTATTATTATATATAGCTAACATTGTAGTGGTCATTGTAATATATTCATCTATATCGTTACATTCCTTGTTTTCCTACAAACATCATTAAGGGTGTGTTTTGGTCAACCACTTGTGGAAAGTGGTTTCTTCTAACCACTTTCAAGTGTTATTGGTCGACCACAAGTGGTATGTATGTTTGGTCAACCACTAGTACAATTATGTATGCATGTATATATGTATGTATATATAATATGTATTACTTATATATAGCTAAACATGTAGTGGTAATTTGTTTAAATTCATCTATATCATTTCATTCCTTGTTTTCCTGCGAAAATCATTAAGGGTGTATTTTTGGTCAACCACTTGTGGAAAGTGGTTTCTTCTAACCACTTTCAAGTATTATTGGTCGATAACAAGTGGTATGTATGTTTGGTCAACCACTAGTACAATTATGTATGCATTTATATATTTATATATAATATGTATTACATATTTATGTATATATATATATATATATATATATATATATATATATATATATATATATATATATATAGGATAGGATAGTATAGGATGGTTTATTTATACACCAAATATGGTAACAAAAAAATATTACTCCCACTGGTGTTGGGAACGATCAAACAAAATGAAACAATAACATTACATAAGGTAGCAATATAATATATAAAAATAGAGATGGAACCAGATCAACATCAAGGAAAGGGTTACTTTAAGTTTAAATTTAAATAGTTTGAGGCCATTAGCAAATACGTGAGGCGACTTCAATCTTCGTAGGCGGTAAGGCAACAGATTCCATGTAGTAGAAGCCATACTTGTAAAGGAGCGAGAACGCATCATGTTACGAGTAACAGATAAGTCATGTAGTGTGGCATCAGACGAGCGCAGATGTGGGAGGATCTTGCGACGAGTGAGCAATCCACGTAAGTATGCAGGTCTGCCTAGGAATAGTGTTTTACGTGTTAAGCAGTGCAGCCTAAATTGGCACCGTTTTCTAAACGATAGCCATTTCATAGTGCATTGGTGGGTGTCAGTTAAAGTATGATCGCGTCGCTTAAGCCTATGAATTAATCTTACGGATGATCGAATAATTCGGTCAACTTTAATAACTTCAGAGTTATTAATTACGTAGAATAGAGAACAGCAATAGTCTATTCGAGATAATACTAGGGCATTGAGTAGGCGCTTAGTGATGTTGAGCGATAAAATAGTTTTTAATGTGACGAATTGTTCTTAAATAGAGATTAGCGGATTTAGATATTGCATTGATATGAGCATCGTATGATAGAATATTATCAATTAAATCACCAAGATTGCGCACAGATTCAGAAGGCTTAATTATTATACCGTCAATTGACAGAGTAGGTAAAGTGACAGGTACTTTCGAGATAATAAGAAGTTCAGTTTTGGAAGTATTGACTAAGAGGTGAATAAACTAGGTAAATAACCAAGCGTGTATATGATAATTATATATTTGTATTTGTAAACATTTATAGTGACACTTTAGAAATAGTTATAGGAAGAATAGTATGTATTAGTTAATATATATTGAAAATAATAAACTGAAAGCTTAGCTAATTATTCTTCATTATTATTAAATACTTTCCCCGATATATTAGTATTCATTGAATACTATTCATATATTGATAACTGATCAATAGTATGTATTGTATTAAAAGATTACTTTGCTATGCAATGCATATATATGTTCGTATAAATCTAGTCAATTATTTATGTTGTTTTATTTTGATAGAAATGTCATGTGACAACATGAATGTATACGTGATGGTAAATACATTTATTAATGTATATGAAATTTAAGTTATTTAATATGTTTACATATATATATATATATAGGTGAAATATATAGTATAATGTATAAAGTATAAATATTTGCTAACGATAATATACATTTTAGAAGTAAACAAAAAATTAAATTAATTTAAAAAATTCTAGAAAATAAAAAGTTTTTAGTTATCGTAAAAATTAAATAAAAATAATCGAAAATATAAATTAAATACACTGTTTGGTACGGCATGGAAATATTCTATTCCTACTTTATTATATTTAATTGTTCTTACTTTGTAATCTGTAATATTAATACATTATATATTGTATAGTTTAAAATATTAATGGTGTATTTTAAATAGGATATATTATAAACAGAACATGTTAATAAAAAGCAAACAACCAAATAATGTAATACTTATCAATATGTAATAATAGTATATTATTAATATAATATTATAAATATTTTTTAATTATATATAAATATAAATATTATATATATATATATATATATATATATATATATATAGTGTTACATTGTAAACATTCATCGATATCTTTACATTCCTTGTTTTCCTGCGAAAATCATTAAGGGTGTGTTTTTGGTCAACCACTTGTGGAAAGTGGTTTCTGCTAACCACTTTCAAGTATTATTGGTCGACCACAAGTGGTATGTATGTTTGGTCAACCACTAGTACAAGTATATATGCATGTATATATGTATATATATATATAATATGTATTACTTATATATAGCTAAAAATGTAGTGGTAATTTGTTTACATTCATCTATATCTTTTCATTCCTTGTTTTCCTGCGAAAATCATTAAGGGTGTGTTTTTGGTCAACCACTTGTGGAAAGTGGTTTATGCTAACCACTTTCAAGTTTTATTGGTCGACCACAAGTGGTATGTATGTTTGGACAAACACTAGTACAAGTATATATGCATGTATAAATTTATATATAATATGTATTACTTATATATTTATATATATATATATATATATATATATATATTATATTATTATATATATATATATATATTAATATTATTATTATATATAGCTAACATTGTAGTGGTCATTGTAATATATTCATCTATATCGTTACATTCCTTGTTTTCCTACAAACATCATTAAGGGTGTGTTTTGGTCAACCACTTGTGGAAAGTGGTTTCTTCTAACCACTTTCAAGTGTTATTGGTCGACCACAAGTGGTATGTATGTTTGGTCAACCACTAGTACAATTATGTATGCATGTATATATGTATGTATATATAATATGTATTACTTATATATAGCTAAACATGTAGTGGTAATTTGTTTAAATTCATCTATATCATTTCATTCCTTGTTTTCCTGCGAAAATCATTAAGGGTGTATTTTTGGTCAACCACTTGTGGAAAGTGGTTTCTTCTAACCACTTTCAAGTATTATTGGTCGATAACAAGTGGTATGTATGTTTGGTCAACCACTAGTACAATTATGTATGCATTTATATATTTATATATAATATGTATTACATATTTATGTATATATATATATATATATATATATATATATATATATATATATATATATATATATATATAGGATAGGATAGTATAGGATGGTTTATTTATACACCAAATATGGTAACAAAAAAATATTACTCCCACTGGTGTTGGGAACGATCAAACAAAATGAAACAATAACATTACATAAGGTAGCAATATAATATATAAAAATAGAGATGGAACCAGATCAACATCAAGGAAAGGGTTACTTTAAGTTTAAATTTAAATAGTTTGAGGCCATTAGCAAATACGTGAGGCGACTTCAATCTTCGTAGGCGGTAAGGCAACAGATTCCATGTAGTAGAAGCCATACTTGTAAAGGAGCGAGAACGCATCATGTTACGAGTAACAGATAAGTCATGTAGTGTGGCATCAGACGAGCGCAGATGTGGGAGGATCTTGCGACGAGTGAGCAATCCACGTAAGTATGCAGGTCTGCCTAGGAATAGTGTTTTACGTGTTAAGCAGTGCAGCCTAAATTGGCACCGTTTTCTAAACGATAGCCATTTCATAGTGCATTGGTGGGTGTCAGTTAAAGTATGATCGCGTCGCTTAAGCCTATGAATTAATCTTACGGATGATCGAATAATTCGGTCAACTTTAATAACTTCAGAGTTATTAATTACGTAGAATAGAGAACAGCAATAGTCTATTCGAGATAATACTAGGGCATTGAGTAGGCGCTTAGTGATGTTGAGCGATAAAATAGTTTTTAATGTGACGAATTGTTCTTAAATAGAGATTAGCGGATTTAGATATTGCATTGATATGAGCATCGTATGATAGAATATTATCAATTAAATCACCAAGATTGCGCACAGATTCAGAAGGCTTAATTATTATACCGTCAATTGACAGAGTAGGTAAAGTGACAGGTACTTTCGAGATAATAAGAAGTTCAGTTTTGGAAGTATTGACTAAGAGGTGAATAAACTAGGTAAATAACCAAGCGTGTATATGATAATTATATATTTGTATTTGTAAACATTTATAGTGACACTTTAGAAATAGTTATAGGAAGAATAGTATGTATTAGTTAATATATATTGAAAATAATAAACTGAAAGCTTAGCTAATTATTCTTCATTATTATTAAATACTTTCCCCGATATATTAGTATTCATTGAATACTATTCATATATTGATAACTGATCAATAGTATGTATTGTATTAAAAGATTACTTTGCTATGCAATGCATATATATGTTCGTATAAATCTAGTCAATTATTTATGTTGTTTTATTTTGATAGAAATGTCATGTGACAACATGAATGTATACGTGATGGTAAATACATTTATTAATGTATATGAAATTTAAGTTATTTAATATGTTTACATATATATATATATATAGGTGAAATATATAGTATAATGTATAAAGTATAAATATTTGCTAACGATAATATACATTTTAGAAGTAAACAAAAAATTAAATTAATTTAAAAAATTCTAGAAAATAAAAAGTTTTTAGTTATCGTAAAAATTAAATAAAAATAATCGAAAATATAAATTAAATACACTGTTTGGTACGGCATGGAAATATTCTATTCCTACTTTATTATATTTAATTGTTCTTACTTTGTAATCTGTAATATTAATACATTATATATTGTATAGTTTAAAATATTAATGGTGTATTTTAAATAGGATATATTATAAACAGAACATGTTAATAAAAAGCAAACAACCAAATAATGTAATACTTATCAATATGTAATAATAGTATATTATTAATATAATATTATAAATATTTTTTAATTATATATAAATATAAATATTATATATATATATATATATATATATATATATATATATAGTGTTACATTGTAAACATTCATCGATATCTTTACATTCCTTGTTTTCCTGCGAAAATCATTAAGGGTGTGTTTTTGGTCAACCACTTGTGGAAAGTGGTTTCTGCTAACCACTTTCAAGTATTATTGGTCGACCACAAGTGGTATGTATGTTTGGTCAACCACTAGTACAAGTATATATGCATGTATATATGTATATATATATATAATATGTATTACTTATATATAGCTAAAAATGTAGTGGTAATTTGTTTACATTCATCTATATCTTTTCATTCCTTGTTTTCCTGCGAAAATCATTAAGGGTGTGTTTTTGGTCAACCACTTGTGGAAAGTGGTTTATGCTAACCACTTTCAAGTTTTATTGGTCGACCACAAGTGGTATGTATGTTTGGACAAACACTAGTACAAGTATATATGCATGTATAAATTTATATATAATATGTATTACTTATATATTTATATATATATATATATATATATATATATATATTATATTATTATATATATATATATATATTAATATTATTATTATATATAGCTAACATTGTAGTGGTCATTGTAATATATTCATCTATATCGTTACATTCCTTGTTTTCCTACAAACATCATTAAGGGTGTGTTTTGGTCAACCACTTGTGGAAAGTGGTTTCTTCTAACCACTTTCAAGTGTTATTGGTCGACCACAAGTGGTATGTATGTTTGGTCAACCACTAGTACAAGTATGTATGCATGTATATATGTATGTATATATAATATGTATTACTTATATATAGCTAAACATGTAGTGGTAATTTGTTTAAATTCATCTATATCATTTCATTCCTTGTTTTCCTGCGAAAATCATTAAGGGTGTATTTTTGGTCAACCACTTGTGGAAAGTGATTTCTTCTAACCACTTTCAAGTATTATTGGTCGATAACAAGTGGTATGTATGTTTGGTCAACCACTAGTACAATTATGTATGCATTTATATATTTATATATAATATGTATTACATATTTATGTATATATATATATATATATATATATATATATATATATATAGGATAGGATAGTATAGGATGGTTTATTTATACACCAAATATGGTAACAAAAAAATATTACTCCCACTGGTGTTGGGAACGATCAAACAAAATGAAACAATAACATTACATAAGGTAGCAATATAATATATAAAAATAGAGATGGAACCAGATCAACATCAAGGAAAGGGTTACTTTAAGTTTAAATTTAAATAGTTTGAGGCCATTAGCAAATACGTGAGGCGACTTCAATCTTCGTAGGCGGTAAGGCAACAGATTCCATGTAGTAGAAGCCATACTTGTAAAGGAGCGAGAACGCATCATGTTACGAGTAACAGATAAGTCATGTAGTGTGGCATCAGACGAGCGCAGATGTGGGAGGATCTTGCGACGAGTGAGCAATCCACGTAAGTATGCAGGTCTGCCTAGGAATAGTGTTTTACGTGTTAAGCAGTGCAGCCTAAATTGGCACCGTTTTCTAAACGATAGCCATTTCATAGTGCATTGGTGGGTGTCAGTTAAAGTATGATCGCGTCGCTTAAGCCTATGAATTAATCTTACGGATGATCGAATAATTCGGTCAACTTTAATAACTTCAGAGTTATTAATTACGTAGAATAGAGAACAGCAATAGTCTATTCGAGATAATACTAGGGCATTGAGTAGGCGCTTAGTGATGTTGAGCGATAAAATAGTTTTTAATGTGACGAATTGTTCTTAAATAGAGATTAGCGGATTTAGATATTGCATTGATATGAGCATCGTATGATAGAATATTATCAATTAAAACACCAAGATTGCGCACAGATTCAGAAGGCTAAATTATTATACCGTCATTTGACAGAGTAGGGAAAGTGACAGGTACCTTCGAGATATTAATAAGTTCAGTTATGGTAGTAAGTATTGACTAAGAGGTCATTAGTTAGTAACCAGTAAGTAATCTCAGAGTTACAATCTGACAGCTTAGAGTTCATAGAATCAATGGACAGTTTCAGTAGTAGTTGAATTTCATCAGCATATATGTGGTAATAGATATTAGGGTATTTGCGAATAATATTAGAGATGGACGTAAGTATATAGAGAAGAGAATTAGCCCAATAACTGATCCCTGAGGGACCCCTTTAAGAATTTTGGTGGGAGGTTAAATGAAGTCATTGATTTTAACAGACGAAGTTCGATCAGTTATGAACGACATCAGTCACTTAAGGGGGGTACCTTCAATACCAAGTTCGTTGATACGGTTAATGAAGATCGAAGGGTTGAGCATGTCAAATGTACTAGAAAGGTCAATTAGTAGTAGTTGTACGCAATTAGACGAGTCAAGTGAGTTATGAATCAGGTCAGTAACATGTGTGAGGGCAGTTTAAGTAGAGAAAGATTTTCTATAAGCACTTTGAAAGTAATCAAGCAGATTGTTATTTTCAAGGTAATTGATGAGCTGACGACTGACCACACGTTCCATGATTTTACTTAATTTTGGAAGTTGTGAGATCGGTCGGTAATTGGTCAATACATCAGGATCAAGAGACGATGTTTAAGGATGGGCTTAATGATGGCATATTTCAGGGATCTGACCATGATTCCATCGTCAAGTGATTGAAGGATCAAGTAAAGTATTGCATTTTCAGTTATAGGGGCAATGTTCTTGAAAAAATAATATATATTTATATATAGCTAAAATTTAGTAGTGATTTATTTACATTCATCTATATCGTTACATTCCTTGTTGTCCTACGAATATTATTAAGGGTGTGTTTTTGGTCAACCACTTGAGGAAAGTGGTTTCTGCTAACCACTTTCAAATGTTATTGGTCAACAACCAATATTATGCATTTTTTGTCAACCACTAGTACAATTATGCATGCATGTATATATAATATGTATTGCACACATATATATATATATATATATATAATATGTATTACATATATATTTATATATATATATATAGCTAACATTGTAGTGGTAATTTTAATACATTCATCTATATCGTTACATTCCTTGTTTCCTACGAATATCATTAAGGGTGTGTTGTTGGTCAACCACTTGTGGAAAGTGGTTTCTGCTAACCACTTTCAAGTATTATTGGTCGACCACGAGTGGTATGTATTTTTGGTCAACCACTAGTACAAGTATGTATGCATGTATATATTTATATATAATATGTATTACATATGTATGTATATAAATATATATTATGTATATATATATATATAAATATACATATTATTATATATAAAAAAAACTGAAAAAACTGACTGTGTGGCTCAGTGGCTAAGGCGTCAGACACACAAGCAGTAGGACACGGGCTCGAGCCTCGTCCGGACCATTAATTAATTTTATAAAATGGGTCTTAAAATATTATTTAGAAGTGATCTTATATAATTGTGTATAAATAAATGATCGGCTCTCGTTAAAACCATGGATGCCTTAACATGAGAGCGGCTTCGAAGGGACATTAGAGCCATATATGGTTATAAGTGAAAACTTCATCTAAGTTCCTGGATGGGATGAAAGGACTCCACCAAATAAAAATAACAATAACAATAACAATATATATAGTTAAAACATGTGGTGGTCAATTGTTTACATTCATCGATATATTTACATTCCTTGTTTTCCTACGAACATCACTAAGTCTTTGATGCATGTAATATGCATGCTTTACTGTATAGTGTATGCGTATATGAATATGTGTAAATAAAGTATACTCTATATAAAGTGTATTATACACTCTCATCTATATATATATATATATATATATATATACATATTTTAATTCCATACTCTATATACAGTGTATATATTATACACTATAATGTATATATATATATATATACATTATTATTATTAATTTAAGTTTCTTTCGTATTGTCTGTCAGTTTAAATGTGCGTTCGGTAGTACCTAATTCAATAGATGTAGTCATCGATGTAATACTATGTATAGGTAGTTGTCAATAATGATTCAGTAGTGATAATAATACCAAGGATTATAAAAGATAAAATTACAACTCATAGTATTAATCAACTGCGAGGTGTAATTTTATATTCTATAATTCTTGTAATTCATTTTGATGTAAGTACTTACATTTGAATTAAAAAATTCCATTATATTTTATAAGGATAGTAACAATTATATTTGACAATACATTTTCTATTTCGTCGTTATTCATTGATTGTTTTCTATCTTTTAATGAATTCTTACTTAATTATAAACTGATACCGAACTATAAAATTCCGATTATTAACATTGGTGCGAATATCGCTAACAATAGCTTCATAAATAAGTGTATCATGGCTGAGTTATATTATACTATATTTCTAATATAGAATATGATTCCAAGTGTATGTATTGAACACATATATAATAGTAACATAGATGATATGCATATATTATTAAATTTAATAAAGTTAGTAATAGATTATTAATATTATAATATATCAATAATATATATATATTTATAATTAACTATATATTATTATATAATTTTATAATATAACATATTTGTATACTTATAATATATATATATATATATATATATATATATATATATATATATATATATATATATATATATATATATATATATATTCTATAGAGTGAAAGCTGTTTATAATAAATGTGTATTGCAATCTATAATTATTTATTTTAAGCGCCGTTATTTATGTGTAGTGAATTATCGAGTATCCACAATCTATAATATGAATTACTATATTACCTATATATATATATATTCATTATATATTAATAGATAACTTAATACATTATTATTATTATTATTATTATTAATATTATTAATATTATTATTGAATAACGGATAATTTATTATAGTCGAATTATATAATCGAATGTATAAGGTATAATTAATAGTTTAAGGTATAAAGTATACATATTTGCTAAATATTATTGTAATTAGTATTTTCGGAAGTATTATTATTAAAATTATCATCAATAAATGTAAAGTTATGATTATTAATTTGGATGATGTAACTTTAATGTAACTTTAATGTAACTTTACTGATATTTCATTCAAATATTTACATGAGATTTTACATGAAATACTATTAATACTGTGAGTTTAAGTTACACCTAGTAATAGAATAGCTGGAGACTTGATTATAGTGTATATCCTCAGCATTACGATGTTAATACAACACATTATAGACTATATAAATATACCAGAATATAACATAAAAACGTATCAATAGATAAAATATTGAATAGTTAATTATCAAATATAAATTTTAAATTCTATGAATATAACAGGTATTCCCGATCATAAAATATTAAAAAAAAAATGGTATTCCAATATTTATCTTAAGAAATATAGGTACTCCTAAATTATGTAGCGGAACAATATTATTGATAACTAGTTTAAGAAATAATGTAATATAAGTAATAATACGTATATACGTATACATATTGAATAGAATTGAATTGGATATGGTTTATTGAGAAGAAATAAAATATAATGCAATATATACAATTTCTGCTCAAAGGAGAATACCAGAAATTATCTTGTAATCTATTCTCACAACGAGGGTACCCTCCAATAATATAATATATTTAGTATAATATGTATATATGAATACCTAGTATACTATAATATTTTCCATTTCAATTTAGACAAATAAAATTTCCAGTAAAGTTAGGTATTTTATTGTAATAAATAACGATCAAAGAAAATTAATTGAAGTTATAGGTTTAAAGTTACACGCATTACACGTAGTCAATTATAGGAAATAACAAATAATATATTTTATAGAGAGGTATTGAAATAAATGTCTTATATTAAAATAGGTTAATTAGATTAAATGTAGAATAAAATAGGAAACATTTAGTTTCAGGTTGAAATTCCCGTAAATCTCACTTTAATTGAGTGAGTTAAAATCCACTTAGTATACGATACCTTGACGTGGTTAAATGGCTATCTATTAATAGATCCAAATTCGTATCACATTTTCATTTACTTTTTATTGTATATAAGTAAAATAAGTAAATCATATACATTCGAGCCCTATGGGGCTCGAATGTATATGATTTCGCATACTATTAATTTATTGTATACAATAAATTAATAGTATGTACATAAGTATGACTCATTTCTATATATATATATATATATATATATATATTTATATTATAAAATAAATAATCTGGCACCCCTTCAAATATATATAAAAAGATGTTGATATTGAATATATAACAATACTTATATATGAAAAGTAAGTAATAGTAACACTGTTTCACTACTAGAACTAATATCGAAATCACTGAAATATATTAAGGTTTGACGCTGTTTGTATACCAATGTTTTCATTTTTAAATTAAGTTACATGCAATATTTGTAATTATTTAGTGGAAATTTGTGGAGAGCTCAGTTTACATAGGATCCTCGGCCCACATTTCTTCATCTATATCCGTAATTGATATGATGATGTGGTGATGATAACTCCAATCCACCGGCTCCCCAGGTTACGGATAGGGGAACGGCCATTAGATATAATGGATAGCTGCGAATAATCAATTAGCAGTGCCGGACAAAATCCTGGTTGCCCTTTGACAAGGCATAGTACCTGTTAGCCACCCACGCAGGGTTACGCAAATATGTATGGAGTGGCGACCGCACATTTTATCTAGCCATCGAAAGCAAAATGACTACGACTTCCCAAATATATTCATCCCGCATCGCTCGTCGCGCGGAACAAGGAGCACGTCCTGCAATTCCTACTCAGGTTGCAGTCGATAAGTTAGCTACTGAGTGTAAATGTAAAAATCAAATCAAATCAATACCAAATGTATCTCTAATGAAAGCAAGTAAAGTTCTCCGAGTTGCCACCTTCAATGTACGGACATTAAAAAATGAAAATAAAATTTCTGAAATAATTGCATCAGCAAATCTACGCAACTCGATATAAATTGTTTGCAAGAACATAGATTTATACACGAGGATGTCGATACAAAAGAATATTCTATTGGAGAATGGCATATGATAACAGGTTCAGCATGGAAAACAGTGTAAACGCTGCAGGTGGAATCGGTATTCTAATTAACAATACATCATTTAATTCTCTTGTAAACGTTACCTTAGTATCCAAAAGGATAATGATCGTCAATTTTAATGGAAACCCACAAACATCTATCATAGTATGTTATAGCCCTACAAACGTATCGGATCCCATGGAAATAGAGAATTTCTATGATATTCTAAATTCTGCCACAAAACAAATTCCAAAACATAATGTGTTGATCATTTCTGGAGACTTTAATGCTCATCTTGGCATTCAAGATGGATTCATGTTCTCATTGCATGAAGTATCAAACAGAAATGGGATCTTTCTCAAAGATTACATTTTAGAAAATAATCTACTATGTCTTAACACTTATTATCAGAAAAGGAAAGGCCAGCTATGGACACATAAGTCACCAAATGGAAATAAAGTACAGCTTGACTATATAATGATTAATAGAAAATGGAAAAATAGCAGCAAAAACTGTAGAGCTTATGGATCTTTTGAAAGTATAGCATCAGACCATAGAATTGTATCTGCCCATCTTAAATTAAGTTTAAGATCAAACAAAAAGAAGACTATCAAAACACCAATCTATGATTGGACAACTCTAAAGAATCCTGATATTCAAAAAAAGTTTATTTGCGAAGTCTTAAAAAAGTTTGAAAACCTTAACGATGAAACATCCAACATATCAACAAATACTTTGTATGACCATTTTAAATTTCTTGTAGAGAAACTGCAATTGATATCATCCCCTTCAAAGAAAAACTTAAAAAGAGATCTCCCTGGGAGAATCCCGATATATGTTTAAAAGGGATATGCTAAAAACAGCAGCTCAATTAAAGAACTCTTGCCCAACTATAGAAAATATTAATTCCTATTATCTATCTCAAAAAGCAATATATGATACATACGAAACTCAGCAAGAAATCTACCTTCAGTCGAAAATAGATGAAATCAAAGCTGCAGTGTCAAACCAAAAATCAGCATGTGCCTGGAAAGTAGTAAATGATATAACTGGCAGGAAAAAGAACAATAAAGCTAAGATAAAAGCAACAAATGGATAAGAAAGAATTAAGTTATGGCACAATCATTTCAAAGATCTTTTAGGAAAACCACCTGAATCAAAAACATCAACTATAATAAATATTTCAAATTTGTTGAATATAGAAACTGGAATCTTTACGAAATATGAACTAGAAAAGGCTATAAAAAGTATAAAAAATGGAAAAGCATGCGGGTTAGATGAAATTCCTGTGGAAATCTGGAAAATACCCAAATTTCAAGAAATCTTACAATTCTCCTGCAATGAAGTATACGAGCAAAACACTATCAGTATATGGAATAAGGCTGTATAATACCGCTACCGAAGAAAGGAGATTTAACTTCTACAAACAACTATCGTGGTATCACTCTAACATGTATAGCTGCAAAGATATATAATATAATGCTTTTAAATAGAATAAGACCTGAAGTAGATAAGATATTAAGAAAAAACCAAAATGGTTTTAGAACTAATAGATATACTACTGGCCAAATACTCACGGTTAGAAGGATCATTGAAGGAGTAAACGAAAAGAATCTAACAGCTACATTCCTTTTTATTGATTTCTCCAAAGCTTTCGATTCCATACATCGAGGAAAGATGGCAGAGATTCTTAAAGCATATGGAACACCTGAAAAGATCAATAATGCAATTATGATAGCTTATAAAGATACTAAATCAATTGTGAGATCAGATGATGGCGATACGGAATTTATAAATATAACAGGAAGTGTGTTACAAGGTGATACACTAGCACCATTTATTTTATAATATGTCTTGACTATGTCTTGAAAATGTCACTTGATCAGGATAATGTTCTTGGCTTTACCCTCTCTGAGAGAAAGATTAGAAGACATCCAGCAATAAAAATAACAGATGTCGATTATGCAGATGAGCTAGCTATAGTAACTGATAAAACAAGCGAATCTACAATTCTTCTACATAAAATTGAAAATACGGCAAAAGAGATTGGTTTGAATATAAATGCAGGTAAGACCGAATTCATAAGCATAAATCAAGGAGAAAATGAAAAAATAAAAAGCCTAAATGGCAAGGACATTAAAAAAGTATCCGATTTTAAGTATCTTGGAAGCTATATTCAATCAACAGAAAAGGATATGAATATAAGACTGGCTAAAAGCTGGGCAGCTTTAAATAAGATGAACGCTATTTGGAAATCTAGGTTACCGGATAGAATTAAAAGAAATTTCTTCAGAGCAACTGTTGAGTCGGTATTGGTATATGGATCTGTAAGTTGAACACTCACAAAAGCTCTGGAAAAAAGACTAAGTGGAAACTATACTCGCATGTTACGGGCAATACTAAACAGGTCTTGGAAGGACCATCCTACCAATAAAGAAATATATGAAAATATACCGGATATATGCACGTCGATACGACAGCAAAGACTTCGTTCTCTGGTCACTGTTGGAGAAATAAGTGCGAAATGACATCAGATACTATTCTATGGCAACCTACCCATGGTGAGAGAAAAAGATGACGGCCGCGAAGAACATACGTTGATCAACTCATGGATGATACACTGTGTAATGTAAATGAACTGAAAACTGCGATGGACGATAAAGATGAATGGAAGAAGAGAGTCAAAAACTGCCGAGCAAGCTCGACCTGGTAAGGTAAATATGCAATATAAGATAGACTTACCAATTTCATAGATATGAATATAATTTAAAACAAAAAATATCCCATTTCTTTGTTATATACCAACACATTACATTTCCAACTCATATGCATGTAAATATACCTGATCTACTGATAACACCTCAACAAAATAATATTGTAAATACTATAACTCAATCAGACATATTTTCTGACCACAATGCCATAAAATTCAAGATAAACATTGCAAAACCTGAACAAAAAATAAAAAATTAACAAACCGAGCTATTTCAAAGATCAACTATATCCAACTATGTATACATTTATAAATATATAGATTACCATATCCTAAACAATGAATCTGATGTATTAATTGTAGATAAACGTATGGCTGGAATTAGTCACTGCATAAATATACATGCACCACTAAAACACAAATTAATCATAGAACGTCCGAAAAACTTATGGTATAATGCAAAACTCGCTAAAAGCAAACAAACTTTACGGAAGATTGAAAGAATATATAGAAAAACCAAAACAATGCTAAATAAGTCCATATTTAGCAAACAAACAAAGATTCATAACGAAAACTTGAAATCTGCTCGATCAAAATTCTATATAAGCATAATCAATGATGCAGGCCATGATATGAAAAAACTTTATAAAATATAAATACATTATTAGGACGAACTATTAAGAAAAAACGACCAGAAAAATCACCCTATGATAATGCCCGTGATTTTAGTATATTTTGTATAGAAAAAGTTGATAAAATTATACAATCCCTTACAAATAACGCAAGTAATAAAATTATGACACTCTCCATGAAACAAATAACATTAAATGACTTTCAATGTCCACCGATTTATACAGTAATTACATTGTTAAAGAAAACAAATAAAATATGTAAACTAAATACTATACCGTTAGAAGTCTCCAAAGGAATTATCATGTAAATTGCACCATATGTCCTATCGATTATTCATGAATCAATTCAACAATACTCCATTCCAAAGTCACTTAAAAAATTAATGATAACCCCAGTGTTAAAAAAGAATTCACTAGAAGTTGAATCTCTTATAAATTATCGCCCAGTTTATCAATTAACAATATTTCATAAAATCTTCGAAAAAATATTATGCATTCAACTAAATGAATATATAATCAATCAAAACATATTAAACGAGATGCAAAGTGCCTATACAAAATACAAAAGCACTGAAACTGCCCTAACATTAATTGTCAACGATCTCTTACAAAGCAAGACAAACAAAGCTCATCTAGTATTACTAGATCTATCAGCAGCATTTGATACGTTAGACCTTATTATACTAATAAATCGTCTATATGATATTGGTATTAGATCCAACGCATTAGAATTAATCAAGTCCTATATCACACAACGTACAGCAACAGTGAACATTAATGAATATTTTTCAACAGAAAGATCTTTAAAATACTGAATTCCCCTATGCTCTGTAATGGGGCCTATACTATTTAATGTGTACATAATTCCAATTTTTAAAATCATTGACAAATATAAACTAATAAAGTACTATTCATATGCCGACGACTTACACTTATATATTGAATCTTCATCTGAAAATAACTGTACATCAGTAAAACTATTAAATGAATGCATTAACGAGATCACTGAATGGTTTAATAGTAATTCATTAAAAATAAATCCAGAAAAAAACAAAAATTATATATATTAACCTAAAGGGAAATTCAAACGAAAATAATCCCCAATTAATTACGATAAATAATATCTAATACAAACTATCAGATAAGGAAAAAAATCTCGGAGTTTTAATTGATAAGAATCTATATATGTTAAGTTTTATAAACTCAAACTTAAATCAGCCAACTATCAATTACATAATATTATAATTATCAGAAAAACAATAACTTTTAATACATGTAAATTGCTAATTCAAAGCCTAGTTATATATATATTGGACTATTGTAACATACTATTGATTAATTTACCTGCTTATCAGTTAATGCCATTAAATAAAATAATTCGATCGTCAATACGTGTATTATATAAATTACCACCAAGATCAATAGACGACACAATCAGTATAACTGAACTGATGCGACAACAACACCTACTACCAATTAATTTCCGTATTATTTATAAACTACTAGTAACTACACATCTTGCATATCATCACAGGATACCGACGTACCTCGCAAAATTGATCAAACCGTATTCAAGTCTGAGAGTGCATAGATCAAATAATCTACATAAAATTCAAAGCAACACAGAAAAAGAATCGGCACACAACAGCAGAGCATTTAGTATAGCGGCACCTATCTAGTGGAACAGGCTAGATATTAATTTACGATCTTGTGAATCAACATCATCATTTAAAACATTATTAAAAACTCATTTATTTATAATTGCAGATGAGTTATAATGTAATTTTTATTATTTAATATATCACGAGCATATATTACCTTGTTTTTATATTATATTACCATGTTATCACAAACACTTTTGTTAACCTTCATTTAAAAAGTGTATAAACCCAAATAAATAATAATAATAATAATAATAATATTTAAGTATTAAACACTTATTTGTTATCATATAAATAATAATTTAAAATAATTGTATTACATTTTAAAATTTTATAGTTTGATACGAATTGACATCATAAAAAAAACAATTGTCCGAAAATACAACCTATGTAGGAATCGATGTTAATGTTTTATTGTTTTAAATCGGATTACACGATTGTGTGTGTTATATGTTTCCTTAGAAAATGTGTGATATGTATATAAATAAATGTATGACATTCTAATATTGTAGTAAATATATAGAAAATTATATTATTGTATACTCTAATAAGTAAAGGCGTGTATTTAATTATTATATACATATATAAATTTAGTAATAAAAAACCGATATTTATTCCGGCTTAATTAAAATCCAAATTAATCTTTTGAAATAAATTAAGCGTATATCTTTCATCAATTTTATTGAAATATATAATAATATTTAATATTTGTTTTCCGCAAGTACTTATTCTAATTTACGTATACTATATTATTACATGTAATCTAATTAAATATATTAACCATGTAATATTGAGTATTTAACTATAGAGTAGGGAAATCATTATAAGTTATCACTTTCTTGTTAATAATATGTATATAAAATACATATTTATTCTTTAATAATTAAAATTTCAAAAATATTATTTTATTTTATTTATTATTATTTTAAAGATAATATGTAATTATGCCATCAACTTTTAGTAGTAGTAGTAATAGTATTTATTTATACACAAAGATTAATATAAAATTCTACAATGTGTTTTACTGTTTGTCGAACAGTTTACAGGTGTGGGTTCCCGGATGATTTAACGATCATCCGTAAAAATAATATAATAAAATAACATTCTTAAATATAATAATAATATAATAACACGATTACATTTCAAAGATGGTTAGATAAGTGGTATTTTAGTGGGGAACGTTTAAATAGCTCCTTGAGTTTATATTTGAAAGTGGTTATTGACATATCTCCTTTGCGTATGGATTGGGGAAGTTTATTCCAGAGAGTTGCACATCTCCAGCTAAATAGTTTGTTACCGTACTTTCGTAGTCGTGTAATCGGTATGTCAAGTCTATATGTTTGTCTCAGTTGTCTGTTAGTGGTTTGTTTGTGAAGTAAAGTATGAAATTATGAGGTTGAGTTGTTTTTGTAGTTTTGTAAAGTATAGTTAGTAGTTTAATGTTGATGTTGTCAATTGTAGGTAGCCAGTTTAGTGATTTCCGTAAGTTCGTAATGCTAGTAGTGTAATCTGTGTTTTTTAGATTAAAAATAATTCTAGTAGTTCTATTTACTAATCGGTCAATATTGTTAGTAACTGTTTTGTTTTCTCCGGCTAGTGAAGAGTTACAGTATAGTAATCTAGACATTATCAGTGAATTTGATAGAATTATAGCTGTTTGTTTGGTTAAGTATGGTCTTAGTTTTTTTAAATTATATATATGAAAGGAAGAAGTTTGTTTCATTTTACTGATATGTTTAGTAAAATCGAGTTTGTTAGTAAAGTGGAAACCTAAGTATTTTGTATTTTCAGTCGGTATTATATTTATGTTATTTATATTTATTAGTGGAACTGTAGTATTGATCGTGGAATTGGTTATAAAGTTGATGATTTCAGTTTTTGTTGGATTTAGTAATAAATTATTTTTTGTAAGCCAAATTTGCAGTGAGGTTAAACATGATTGTAAGTTAAATGAGTGAATGAATTGGGCGTGTAATTCGATGTCGTCAGCGTAAAGATTATAGTTCACCTGTGGGAAGTTAGTCAGTAGTTTGTTGAGTGGAAGTAAATAAATGGAAAATAGTATGGGAGAAAGAGTGGAACCCTGTGAGACTCCATATTTAATAGCATAAGGTTGTGATAATGTTTCGTTTATTTTAATAAAAAACTCCGACCCCGGATAAAATTTGAAAACCATTTGATGGTACCATCCCTATACCGATAGATCTAAGTCTTTCTATTAAAATGACAAAGTCGATAGTGTCAAAAGCGGCAGATAAGTCCAGTAGTATCAGTTGTATCGGTAAGTTGCTATCTAGTGATTTGTATAAGTCGTCAAAGAGTGATAGTAGTGTCGTTTCTGTACTGTGATTCTTGCGGAATGCGTTTTGTCTTCTGTCTAGTAAGTCGTAAGTATTTAATATGATATTATTTGTTTGTTTACAATTTTTTCTAGAATTTTAGAAAGTAATGGAAGTTGAGATACTGGTCTATAATTACTCAGTACTTCAACATCTAAATCTGGTTTTTTTAAGTAAGGATTGATAATTGCGTATTTTAAATTGTTGGGTATTTCACCAGTCATTAATGAAGTATCAATTATCTGTTTATAAATAGTAGCTAGTGTAGAAGCCAGTATTTTAGTCATTTTCAGTGGAATAGGGTCAGAAGGAGATGTTGTCTTTGCTGTAACAATTAAATTATATATATCAGTTATAGTAGGTCGTTCAAATTCTGTAAATGTGTGTTTGCAGGTTGTATTTAGGATTGTCGTATCAGTTGGTAGTAATTGTCGTTGTAAATATATATTATAGCAACGTTTTTCTACTTTTTCAGAGAAAAAATCACCAAATCTAGTGCAGAGTGTTTTATCTATATTTGTAGTGGGAAGACTTATTTTATTTATCTTGCCTAAAAGTGTTTTGGTAATGTTGAATAGTTTCTTGTAGTCATGTTGTGAATGGTTTAATTTGTTTTTAATGTAGTCTGTTTTGGTTTGATTTAAAAGTATTCTGTAAGTGTATCTGGATTTCTGCAGTTGAGTTCGGTTAATTATTTTTGGGGGTTTTAAATATTTCTTATTTTGAGTTCTAAAAATATGTTTCAATTTCCCTAGATCTGAGTTAAACCAGGGCTGGTTATCGTGTGTGGTTAAGTAGTTAGTTTTAAGTGGTGCATGTTTGTTGAGTAAGTCTGTTGGTAATTCAGTTAGTGAGTAGACTGTTAAGTGACATGAAATAACTGATTTATTTATATCGTTTTTAAAGTCATCATAGTTTTTTTTTGTTGATGTTTCTGTATGTGATTGTTGTTCGTTTAGGTGTAGTGTATGGCATTGTAATGGTGAAATAAATGGAATAATGGTCAGTAAGTAAAGTATGTCTTATAGGAGATTTGTTTAACAGTTTAGAGTCAGTGAAGGTTATAATTAAGTCAAGGGTATTTCCATGAATGTTTTGGGAAGTTTACATGTTGAGTGAGGTTTAGTTCATTGTAAGTCATTTTGAATGTATAGTGATGTAGTAAGTCCGTATTTACGTGAAAGATAAAATATCCAAGTATTAAAAGATTTTCGCTAGAGTGGATATGTATAATGTCAGTAAAGTCAGTAATGAAGGAACGGTAATCATTATTTGGTGGTCTATATATCAGAAGTAGGGACAGTGAAATAGTGTTATGTTTTATTTTTGTAAGTAGTAAGTCACAGTTAGTCGATTGGTAGACTTTGGATGATGTGACGATGATCTTTTTGTATTAACAAAGTAACACCACCGGCATTTCTTCCATCATCTCTATTTTTTGATATCATGGTGTAACCTAAATTTTCAAGTTCGGCAGGGATTATTTTATTTTGAGCTTTTAGCCAAGTTTCAGTCAAAGCTATAATATTGTAAGGTTTACTAGATATGTATGAAATTATTAAGTCAATATTTTTTGATATAGATCTAGCATTTATCAGTGTGGTCAGTAAGTTTGCATTGGATGATAGTCATGTCGTTTTGTTCGTATTTTTTGTTTGATCAAATTTAAATGAATTTAGGGAATTTTGCCATTCAATTTTTTGTGTGTCAGTCGGTATCAGTGGTTTGTTTTTCCAGTCAGTCGTGTTGTCTGTACGTCTAAGTCGTAATTCGTAGGTGTCATTCTCTAGATTTAAAACGCATTTGTAACCATCCAGTTTCCCAGATTTAACTGCATGGTAATAAATGTTTTTTTGGCGAATCTGAATAGGTATCAGTAAATTGTGTATGAATAGTTTGTTATATGGTGTATTTTTTAATTTAAAATTTAGATTTGTGAAGTAGTATTTAGCTGTGTAAGTTGTGAATTTGATGAAGCAGCTGGTGTTCCCGAAAGACACAAGTGCAACAGTGTTTTTATTTATATTTAAATCAGTTAGTAGTTTGTTTATGTATGTGCGATTCATGTTAGTCTTGTCAATGTTTTCAATAGTGACAGTTAGATTGGTATTATTTGGTAATTTCGGTTTTAAGAAGGTTATTGGTTGGGGTCTGTTGTTGTAATTTAGGTTAATAGGAGAGAAATGGTTATTATAAACATTTCTATTAGGTATTTCAGTACGGTTAATTTCATTACGGTTAATTTTTAGGAGATTAGTATTGAGGTTATTAATATTAGGTTGTATCAAGTTATGAGTAAAGTTGTCTGTATACAGTCTCTGTGGGTGGTTAGTAGGTTTAGGAATGTTTATGTAGTTTGTGTGTGTGTTATGTTTTAGAGTGTTGGTTATATGTGGGAAGTTAGTATCGTAGTTAGTATGTGGTGGTGAAGTAAGTAATGTTGGTGTAAAACGATTGTCATGATGGGAAATATTGTTGTTTATTTTATTTGTTGAATTATTATTGTGAGTCATTAAGGATTGGATTTGTTGTGTATGTGATTTAAGTGTATCTAGTATTGTGTTTATGTTGTCCTCAAATTTTGTATTGTATGTAGCGTTAGTAACATTAGTTTGTATGGTGGCAGTTAGAGTAGTAGTAGTATAGTTAGTATCAGTATCGGTAATCAATCTTATGTCGGTGTTAGTATGGTTAGTAGTAGGTGTATTGGCAGCTTGTGCATATGAGGTAGTGAGTATCTTATTCATTATTTTTGTTGGTGTTGAGGTATTCCGTTTTTTGATATTGTTAATCTGAGTAGTATGTATGTCTAGTATTTTCAGTATATCAATTAGTTTATTTTCAATAGTTATGTTATTAGACGTAGTAGATGTAGTCGTTGTATTATGGTTAGTAGTAGGTATGAGTGTAGTAATATTAGTTATTATGTGTGTAGTATTAGTAGTTGGTATGGGTATAGTATTAATAGTTAGTGTGGGTATAGTATTAGTAGTTGGTATGGGAGTATTATTAGTAGTATGGCAGGTATGGCATGTATATTTAAAGGCTATTGATTGCATAAATGCTATTAATAGTTTTGAAGGTGAGTTTTTATTACCCCATTGTATCGATATTTCTTTCGCCGGATAAAGACATCTATAGTGGATAGTAGCTGTACATCTGCATACGACGACGTGTCCTTCAGCATGTGATGCTTCAGCTGTAGTCGATGTGTTGCAGTGAATGCATTTTGAATCCATGTTCTTATCAGGTTACTCGTTTCTCAGGTCGATATCGATGCTTTTATGAGTTCTATTAACTAATAAATATAAAATAAATAATGTTGCGTTGCACCGATTATTCTATGTTATAAATATACTATAGGTCAGAGGTCAGATAAATCAGTTCAAGTAGTAAATTGTAATGTAAAGTAGTAAAATTTAAATTCAATAATTTTAAATTAATAAATATATTTTAAACATATAAAATAGTATAAATAACATATTTAATATAATATTATTAATTATATATATATAAAATGGTAATATTCAATATAATCTTATTAATTATATATAACATTAGTATCAAATATACAATTATTTGAACAACGTACAAATTCGACGCACATAGATTTCCGTCGATAGTAAATTTAATCTGATATTATATACTATGGAAATCGATGTCCGTCGATCATTAAGTTCACTTGCTTGTATTGTAATATATGTACAGATGTCCGTCGAACGTAAAGTTTATTGGGTCCCAGTTATTAATATATGCAGTATTGATATTAACAGAAGTTATTCTAAATAAATAATTACATTTTGATTTTAAAACTCAAGATAATTTGTAATAAGTTATTTTATATAATTGTTAGTAAGTTATTCTATATAAATAATTATAATTTTATCAGGAATTTTTTTATCACGTTTTTTAAATAAATAATTATATTTTGATTTTAAAACTAAAGATAATTTTTAATAAGTTATTTTATATAATTATTAGTAAGTTATTCCATATAAATAATGAATTTGATTTTGAATAATTTTAAAATAAATTGTATTCAATTATTTTTCTATAATAAATAAATAGTATTTCAGATTATATTTTCAAGATGAAGTACGTCGTAAACTTTAGATTGGAGGTATTAGGCGACACAACTAAATTATGAACCGTGCTTGTCAAGTAAGGGATCTGTAAGCTGTAATATGTACCCTACACACCATTTTAAATAACGTTATGTATATCGACTGAGAGCATATACATGATTAAAAAGTATGATATCATACTTTTTCAACATATGTTCCATCAATATTAATTATCAAAATGAAAAACGCAACGTATTTCTTATATTGCGTCGTCTCTATAGAGTACGAATAATATATTTATATTTATTAATTTAACTACTTATAATCTTGACCGAACTATTAGTACACATGTAAGAAACAAAAGGTAAAATATTAACATTATATTTATATTTATTAATGTAATAAATTGTTTTAGATTGATCGTAATTATTCTATTGATTTTACTATATCTAACTCTCATCTTCCAACTGAAAATACTTGGTATTCAGATGATATGGAACCTGTAAACAAGAACGTATATATATATATATATATATTTAATATTGAGCATAATTATATTATTAGAAATTCCGAAGATCTGAATAAAGATAATAATGAAATGCGTACTACGATAGCAAATAAAAGTTAATGATAAAGAATTTACAAGCAATGGTATAATATATATAGCTGTGTACATTATAGAGTTACCCAAATTGTGAAGCGCCTTATATTTATGGATAGCTGCCCTTAATATAAGATTATAGTTTATATTCTATATAAGTTCTTATTAATATAAGTATATTAAAATTAAAGTTCACTTTGATTATAAATGTTTTTTTCATAAATAATATCTGTACTTAAATATATTCAGAGTTAAATATCTTAATTACATTAATTTATTAATAAATGCCGATTTATATTTAGAATATATATATATATATATATATATATATATATATATATATATATATTACTGGTTTCCTTGGTTTACATACAGGAATTAACACTTTAGAAAATCGTAGTTAATTATTATTTTGAATAATTAGTAATTTTATAAACGTTAGGTATGAAACGATCGTTTCATCAAATTAGGCAATGAATACCTTTTATCGCGTAAGATGATCCAAGACCACATTGAGCTTATCTTCGCAGCCATAGCTATATATGATATTACGGTACACCATGGTAGCAATGATAATCCAAGTGCTAAACAATTGTCTTCTATTTATAAAAGATTAGTTATGAGAAACGAGGTATCAAATATATTATATATATATATATTTAATATATATATATATTCATATATATATATATATATATATATATATATATATATATATATATTTAATAAAATATATAAATATTATAATAGGTTAAGTGTTTCAAATTAATCACTATTAGATGATACCTCGATATTGTTCACAACTAGAGAAACTATTTCACGGAGTGGCTACTGACGATAATTATTATAATTCATTACAAATAGCGACTTGCCTGAATCAATATAAGCTTGACGTTCTCGCATATATCGGTGGCTATATTATTAAATATTTCCAATCAACAAATATATAGTGTAATACATGTATACATTAATAAGCAATGATATATATAATTCATAATTACTTAATTACATAATTACTTAATTATATAATTACTTAATTATATAATTAATTAATTACATAATTATTTAATTACATAATTACTTAACTACATAATTACTTAATTACATAATTACTTAACTACATAATTACTTAATTACATAATTAATTAATCGCAAGGATCGAGGTTTCTTATGAAAGCCATCTAAATATATAATAAATATATTACATTTATCAGAACTAGAATTTATATAGGTTATAGGTTTTTGGAAAGCGAGTGAAATATATATCAAATGATTAAATATATATATAAGTATTATAAAATCTAACGTGTCACATAAATGTTTAAAAATAGGTATATTTAAAAATGTAAATAGTGTACACATATATATATATATATATATATATCCTAGTCTGGGGTCTATGACTCAGTGGAACAACCAAAAGCTAATAATCCATAGGTCCCAAGTTCGACTCCAGGCAGTTCTTGTTTTTCTCTTATATTTATCGGGAACTTAATAAACGATAAATCAATACACAAGAACAAAAATTGTACTATTTGTATTGTCCAGGCCCCTAACAGTTATTTATAATATTTATAAGTAGGACTTCTTGAGGGATCCACTTTTATTCGCTATTTGTATTGTATTCAATATGTATTTGTGATTTAAATAAATAAATATAATTATTATATATTTATATAGATAATGTTAATTATATTATAACACCAATAAATATTATCATTATTATTATTATTATATATATTTATATATCTATATATTATTATTAGTACATATATATATATATATATATATATATATTATGTACACTACTAATGTACTATTTTATTATTATTATATCAGAGCGCTCATACTTTTTGAAAAAATCTTTCTATAATTTAACTTTCTATTTACGTTCAAATAATTATATTACCTAGTCAATATCAATTATATTATCAGTAGTTGTATATTATATATATATATATATATATATATTCAATATAATATTAATATTTATAAATGTCATATTGTCTTATTATTACATACACGTATAATTACTATAGTAGTATCGGTCGTCATATTTTGTAATTCTGTGTAATAATATACATCGTTTAAAATATATGGCAATCGATACTATGCATGTATATAATTATTATAATGATAATATATACGTTATATAATAATACGTTATAACCTATTTATATATATATATATATATATATATATATATATATATATATATATATATATATATATATATGTACATATATTGTAATCGATGATCTTGAAATCATTTTCAAATATTAAATAATTTTGTTTTTAAGTTTTATATTATTTATATACAGATCAGTAGTTATTTTATAAACATATAATAAATATAATATTATTATTATAATTAAATAAAATAGTTTAATATTATTATAGTTTAATAATACAACAAACCTTGTTGATTAATTCAATCTTGATATCATCGTGATAATCGTGTTTATGTTTTTATAGCCTTGATTAAATGCCTTATTCAGACATTACATTTATTTAAACTAACCTAATTATTGATATATATATATATATATATATATATATATATATATATATATATATATATATATATATATATATATATACATATACATATATAAGTAAATGTATTTGATATATACATCATATGAAAGATTATTACGACAAATATATTATTTTACTCAATTAATTTATAAAATTAAAAATAGAAACTAGGTCAAATCCGCCATCTTGCTCAGACCAATTTAGATTGACATTTTCCGTATGTCAGATACCTTGTTTACCACGATATTCTCTTTAGATCTATGATATTAGGATACGTTCAATACACACTCATTTATTTAATTAAATAAATAAACAACAATGTAATTATAATATTATGGTAATTAAAGCTATATATATCTTTTGTATACACATTATTTCATATGATATACTATTTTTGTATAAATATGGAAATTTCATTGAATAATTATAATAATGAAAATTAATAGAGTTTTACTACGAAATGTAGTGTAATTTAACAATTATAAAACAGATTTTAAATAAATAGCCTATTTTTATTTCTATGTACATAAATTATACGTATAATACATACTGTATCATATTTGTTAGTGCCGGTTTTATAGGGGATGTGGACAAATACACTGGGCCCCACATTTATAGGGGCCTAACATTTTATAAAAAATAAAAAGAAATATTTATCAGATACGTTATTTCTAAATAGTATTCAACTATTAAAGAAATTATAATTTGAAAACAACTATATAGTTGTATACATAGTATACCTGGGGCCCCTTTTAACTATCTACTGGTAAAATTATATCACGAGCTTGGTTGTGTTTTCACCTAAAACTCAAATGATGTATTTCTTTACTTGTAGCACTTGTATCACTTTACCTAATCTATTTATTAAAAATTTAACTAATTTCTCCAAGTGATATAATTATAGTTATTAGTCATTAATGATTGGAAACATGTAGGACATACATAAAAAAGTAGTTGATAATAATAGATCAGCTCGCACACAAATTATTAATATGTGTCTAACAGTATATAAGTAATTGATAAATAGGGGAAAGTAACCTAATACGGACACTTTAACAATAAATGGTATTAAAATGTTATGACTCATTATTTGTATTCAAAAATTACAATATATTAATATTATATAATTATAGATACTATTGTGATTTTAAAATTGTATTTAATCTTTTAATTCCATAGATAACGGGGTGTCCGTATTCGATATTCGACTATTTATATAATTATAAATATTTTATTAATTACATTTTTTTGTAGGATTTATGGTTTCTGAGATACCGATAGTGTCCATATTCTGGCATTTTCCGTATTCGGTTACTTTTCCCTAGTTATTATGACCTACAGTTATGTACTAATGCCATTTATTTTTCCATATTAATAACATGATAAGTAAGTTTAATAATATACTAGGATATAGCCTATTCTATATAATATAGTAATTTATAATCTTAAAATAAAAATCATTCATTTTGTATTAATATAATTAATATAATATAGGTATAACAGTGAGATTCAAAAAAGTTCAAAGCATATTATTGGTCGTCCGATATGCATTCATTTATTTATTTAAATTTAAAAAAAACGATCATTTTAAAATGTATTTAATATTTTGAAAGTCAAGGTAAGATGATGCGTTTTTTTAAATATATAGTTAATTTATAAATAAATAAATATTTAAATATAACTATTAGAATGAGTAGTTGGGTTATTAAAATAACTATTTTATATAATACAATATTATTATAAAGATTAATAATATTATATTTATTTATTAATTAAAAATTGTTAACTATCATTAATAAATATTTAATATGTATTGCGCTATTTAATAATTTAAATTTTATTTAACAAATATTTTATATATTATATATATACACTGTTTATTATTTTATATTATAAGTTTATTATTTTATATATATATAATTACGATATATGGTAATACAAATATGAACTTTTAAGAGTAATACTATTGCAAAAAAAATGCAATTTATGACGTTTTTTAAAAACTATATTTATCTAAATATAAAATTAACTAAGTTATCTATATTATTATTATTAAAAATGTATAGCCCCAGATACTTCAATTATTTTAGATTATTATTAATATATTTTATATACTTATAAATTAATATAGTTGAACGTTCAATGTAGACTTACATATTTTTATTTTAATATTACAATCTGTCAATCTTAAAACAAATGATTATTTACAAAGATACAATTAATTACAATGGTATAATGGATCTATTTATTTTCATAAATGTATAATAAAACTATGCATTTGCGTTTTGTATGCATATATTTATATTTATTTTTTATAATATATTAAATATGAATTCTATTGTATTATTTAATTATAATATAAATTATAAATATTATTTATTAATTAGTTATTTAAGTTTATTTAATAGATATTTATAAATTTGTATTAATTAAAATGTATATAAAAATATTTAAGATATGTATTGCTATTACAATGATAATTATAGTTTAAATTACATGCATGTAATTATTAAAATTTTATTTGATAAATAAATAATAACTTATTGATATATTGTATGTATTATTGATATATTTAATATAAATATGTTCTTATTTTAGCTCAAATATGTCTGTTCAATTGCTTGAAAAGTATCATACACCTGAAGATGATGGATTTAACTGAAAAAGTTGGTTATATTTTATATTTATTAATATATATTTATATTTATAATGATTAACAATTATTAATAGCCTATGTATTAATTATTAATAAATTAATTTAGATTCTTTTTTATATTAAAATTAAAGGATTTAATCGTAGAATGAGAGCAAGATTTAGAAACAGATAAAACATAACATTAAACTGTATTTGTGAATTAATAGTTGTAAAGATAATTTTTCACATTCTAAAAATACTGAAATACTTATATAAAACTACATTGAGCAGTACACAAGGTAACCACTGGTTACTAACCAGTGATCACATGTATTTTGTTGATTTCGTGCATAGTGCGATTTTGCAATTTATACATAATTATTTATAGTAATATGTAGGAGATTCTATCAGTTCCTATCAGTACGCATGAGATCACTGGTAGGTAGTCAACAATTAATGTATTATAATTCACTTCGAATGTTATAACATGCAATGTCAGGATGTGTTTTATATCCAAAAATTATCAATTAGAAAATTATAATCAAGTTTCATTACTAGATTCGAATAAAAATAAACTCTTTAAAAAAGAAAAAAATTAGTATATTGAGAATATGATTATCTAGATAAGATAAAGATACTTAAAACTGCGTTGCCATTTACAAAGTAATACAAAAGTTTATAAAATATTGCCATCAATCCTCTTTAAACATTTTAAACAAATGTAATTATTTTAAAATATATAGCTTAAGTTGGTGAGTATAAAAATAAATAACTTAAATGCAGTAGTACACGACCACCAGTTACATATTTTTGCTGCGATTATAATGGGGGTGCGTACACATTATTGAACATGATATTGTTAACAATATAAGTAATTTAATTACTGATAAGGTGAATCAAGCAACTGTTAAAATGATCGTTGATAAATTTATTTGAACATCTGTTATTGTCACTAACACCCCCCCCTTGATACAATAATTTCCTCTATTTTCTAGATGATGTATGAACATCAGATGAATTTTGCGGCCTGCCCCTAACGCCTATAAACATTGGAAACAAAGCTGTGAAAAGACACCGGAATTATGGAATTCTTCTGTTAACAAATTTAGGTTAACTCAATAATATATCTCCCAAAACCATTTATAACCTAATAATCATATCTAACCATCTTTGAGTATAATTCCTGTATAATATAATCATATAGTTTTTTAAATATTGTCCCTTATTAATTTAATGCACTTATCTACTTATCAACTTATAGGTGATGTATGAAACTTCAGATGAATGTTGCGGTCAGCTATAATGCAAATAAAATATTGGAGGCTTATAAGATAACGGAATTATGTAATTCTGCTATTGAATCTCTTTTAAAATAAAATGTACCTATATACTTTCATTTTATATAAACATTATTCATTTTATTTTATATATAAATATGTTATGAATTTATAATGTAGCCTATACATAAATATTCATTTAGATTCATTTATACATAAATATTCTATTTGAACGCAGCTTTAAGCTGCGTTCACATATAGCGATTTTGCTTGCAAAATCGTCGAGACAGAATGTTGCATACTATTTTACAGCAAAATACTCAGCAAACTCGCAGCGATTTCGCCGGAGTATTCACACCTATCAAACATTTTCGTCTACTATTTTGCAGAAAAATCGCAGCGATTTCGCCGGAGTGTTCATACCTATCAAACATTAAGCTGGGAAGCTAAAGGATATATTCTATTAAGAGGAGAATATCGAATATGGTTCCTGTAGGTTTTGCTAACAATTTCCGGGTTTAGATTTAACATATTTTATATAGGTATACCTATATACCTACCTATCGCTACATAATTTAAAATTATAATAACAATGTATCTGATATTATATATATATATGGTATACCATATATTCATTATTAATAATAATTATGATGTAAACTTGTGTGAATACACAGTATTGTTAACAATACTGAAACGATTATTTTAAATGTAATCCCATATATCCATAGAGCTAGAGAGAAATTTCTCTCTAGCTCTGTGCATATATCGTAATCAAAAAATACGATAGCCATATTGGATACAGATAATTTAAAATGGAAATTTAAATACATACATTATAGATAACTATTATTCAATTAATTGTATACATACATATTAATTTGGTAATTTTTAATGGAAATAATGCTAGAAAATTAATTTATATAAAATATAATTTGTTGAACAAAATTTAAAATATTTTGCAAAAGTAATATAATTTTTATAACATATTTTATAACAAATAATAATTTATAAGAAAAGATTAATTTAAAAAAAATATTAAAAATTATATAAAAAAATATTAAAAAAATAAATGACCAGTATAATATTGACCATTTGGAAAAAAATATTATACTTTTTATAATTAAATATTATAGAATATATTTAAAAGAACAATGTGTGAAAAAATGTATGTCTAATATTAATTAACAAAAGCTGTACATTAAATTTTATTTTTATGACCAAACAATGTGTATACTTCACATGTAAATATTGGCTAATTTTATACTAATAAATTTGCCATTTTTTGAGCTATAACTTTTTTTTAATTTGTCTGATTAAAATATTAATATATGACTCTTATATTACTTTTTCATGCTCTTTCCAATGGTATTAATTATTTTATACTAGAATCAATACAACAAATCGTATTGTTATACCTATATAATTATTATAATAATACCTATAATAACTATACATACATATTTGCCTATGAAAAATCTTTGAAAATAGCAAATAAAGACCATATTATTATTATAATTATTAAATTTATATTAAATTTTATAATTTATTTATATTTAATTTACATTTTAAAAATGATTTAATTATTTTATTATTAAATTATTAATTATTAGTAAAAAATTACTTGAATAATTGAATTTTATCAAATAAATATATTATATAATATAATATCATATGTTTAATTTAATAAGTATGTAAAAAACTTAATTATAAGGATAAATTAATATTATAATAAATTATTTACAGACATGATTTATGTTGAAAAATAATAATAAATTAATATATATTAATTTATGTATAATGATATATCAGTTTCCGTAGTGTAGTGCTGGTCATCACGTTCGCCTAACACGCGAAAGGTCCTGGGTTCGAGCCCCGGCGGAAACTTATTTTTACAGTATTATTACTTGAAATATATTTTTATTAAATTTAAACTATTATTTAACTATATATTTAAATCCTGTTCACTCTCTGAACCCAAGTGTATTTTAATCTGAAAAATAATTACATTATATATATAAGGTATACCTTATATATCTATACTATATAGTGTATATTGTTTAATATTTACAGATATAAAATATTTTAGAAATAATGTTTATGTATATATATATATATTTATTATAATTATAATATTCTTAAAATAAAAAACTTAATTTTATAAGTACACAAGTACATCACAGAAACCGCACTTACTATATGCCTAATATACACTTAATTATATCTATATACATAATTATACCTATACTACATAGTGTAGTATAGGTCTACACTATGGAATTCCTATTCTACTCAAGTATTGTAAGAAATACTTTACAATCATTAACCGAATAACTAACAGATCCATTATCTAATCTATAGAATATGGTATAACGTATAAAGAAAAATAACTATTTTACAAGTCCCTATATATGTATATAGGGGAAAGTAACCTAATACGGACACTTTCACAATAAATGGTCTTAACTTTTTATAACTCATTATTTTTATTCAAAAATTACAACATATTAATATTATATGATTATAGATATTATTGTGATTTTAAAATTTTATTTGATCTTTTAATTCCATAGATAACGGGGGTGTCCGTATTCGGTACCCATGTCCGAATACGGACACCCTGTGTTATAATACGGACACCCTATATATCTCTAGATAAACTATATATTATTTATGAATTAATCAGACAAATAACAATTACGTTAATTAAAATTAATTTAAAAAAAAATATATTATAATTTAACTAGTTAATAATTTATTTATTTTTATAATATTTTAATTAATAATACAATTTATGTATCTAAATAATAATTTTTTAGAATTAGCTTTATTGGTGGTATTAATATTATAATGCACGCAATTTTTATGAAAATCAGAATTGTTCATACGCTGCGCGCTGATTGGTTATAGGGTGTCCGTATTAAGACATTTAGAGTGTCCGTATTAGGAACTTATATGAGCTCTATATATGCATATAACTTAATGAATATTTGATAAAAAATTTAGAAATTAAAAATACAATTTTTAGAATGCTTTATTTGTTGATAATATAGTGTTATATTTTATATCGATACATTTGTATAATCTTGAGAAGGTTTTAAGTAGACATTTTTTTTCATAAATTTAAAAACGTAATAAAAAAAACCAGTTTATTGGATATATTAGTAATATTTTGTATAATTCAAAAATAAAAAATACTTTTTTAGACTATTTTTATAATTATGAATTTGTTATTCATTAAACATTTTTTTGTAGGATTTATGGTTTCTGAGATACCGAGAGTGTCCGTATTTGGGCACTGTCTGTATTCGGTTACTTTCCCCTAGGGGAGGGAAGAGGGTAGTGGCCGATAATTAATATGCCTCAGAAGATTTCTAATATATCGATAAATACTGAATTTTAGTCTCTTATTTTGTTGAATTAACTAGAAATAGTTCTAGAATACTATGATTTCACTTTTTTATAAAGTACTTTATACGTGTTTAACCTAATAATAAAAACGTTTGATTATTTATTAAAAAAATCACTAAAATAAGGCAAGGCCGTAGTAGTGGTCGATAGTACCAGAAAATGCGATAGGTATCTCGTAATGTATTCGATTTATATTTTGTTAATTATGTAATATTAAATAATTATATTTATGATGCATACGCACCTTATTTGATTCAATAATTTAATTATATATGCACATACTCTTACACATAAATAAGCATAAATATATATAATCATGTTTTTATCAAAATTTGGCAAAAAAATGATTATATAATAAATTAGAGTAATTAATTAATTATTTTAAAAAAAATTGTATTATATATTATAGATATTTTGATTCTCTAAATATTGTTTATAGAACTTTTATCCTATTAAGCACCATTTAAGCGTTAATTAAAATGGCCACTAATACGTCCTCGGCCACTACCCCCTTCTCTCCCCTACTGATATATGTATACTTTAACGAATTCGTTTTACAAATAATCGACATAGAAGTTTCCAACTGAAAGTAATAACCATTCTATAATCATATCTATGTTTATTATTATTATTACCTACTGAATAAATACGATTATTATCTGTATCGAATGATTACCTTTCACACCCCCCCCCCCCCTCTTAAAACATGAGATCTAATATCTATATCGTCATGACTGAAACCTAAATTCGTAGGAAAAAACTTGGAACGAACATTACTATGTTTGCACTAGCCACCCCTGGAACCCAAATTCAAACACACTTCAAGAACAAATGCAAGAACTACCACCTTTCATCGACATCTGATGACTATCATATTCATAGTAACCATAGTAACCACGGTAACCATAGTAACCACGTTAACCATAGTAACCAAAGTAACCACGTGGTAAACGTTCTGTATTATAAATTGTATTGTATGTTGTAGATTGTTTTGTCATGTTTTGCTTTCGGTAGCTAGATACAATGTGCGGTCGCTACTCCATACATAGTAAGCTCACTAGTCCGTGCTCCATACATGCAATGCAAGATCGAGATGGGTGGAGATAACGATTCATGAAATGCCGAGCGAGCTCGACCTGGTAAGGTAAGTATTGTATATTTACTTTATTATTTCTTGCACGCTATGATCTTTGTTTACTAACTAGTGTTAAAGAAAAGTAGATATCAATCTTTATATCCTAGGAAAGATTTTAATTTACCGTACGTGAATATAATGTTACAAATAACATAACTTATATTAACTTATTACCAATAATATGTATACAGTAATATTATGTAAATAAATTAAAGTATACACAAATTTCATTTCATAAATTTTATAAATGAATATAACAAGTAATATATATATTTAACATATTAACAAATGTAATAATATCATTTATATTTTGACAATACAAATACATCATAAGAATACAATATAAATATTATAAAAATGTAATATATATAGTCAAAGCTCGATAACTCAACATTGACGGGACGGAGTTTTCATGTTGAGTTAGCGAGTATGTTGAGTTATCGGATGTATAAATTAATGACTTAATTAATGTTTTGTTCACATAAATGCATTAAAAATAGTACTCGTATGATAATATAATAATTGTAATTGTATTTTTACGTTTATATATTTATATCCATATATTATTAAATAAAACCATGTTGAATAATGTATGTTGAATTATATTTATTGAGCAATGTAGTTTTATTACATGTAAAAGATACGAATCCAACAACATATGTTTGTGATATTTTGATTTTTCATAAATGTTGAGTTATCCGATGTATATTTACATGTAATGTATAGGCTAGGATTATAAAAACGATGTTGAGTTATATGTATGTTGAGTTATATTTGTTGAGTAATAGTGTTTTTGTTAACATGTAAAAGATACGAATCCAACCAAATATTTGTGGATGTTGAGTTATCGGCAATGTTGAGTTATCGGCATGTTGAGTTACCGAGCTTCTACTGTATATATATATATATATGTATATATATATATATATATATATATATATATATATATATATATATATATATATATATATATATATATATATAGTTATTTTATATCATATCTATATTATAGTTTTAGTAACTATAGTTATATTTATACAAATACTATATTCAAATACATATAATAGAAAAGTGTACTTAATTGCATGATCACAATACATAAACATAAACACGATGTTCATCAGGGTCATTCATCGAGTATATAAAAACAATGACTTGACCACATAGAAAAGTGTAATATAAATATATGTATAATACTAATAAAAAATTGCATCACATTTTAACAAATGATATAATTCGAATTGCAACTATATATATATATATATATATATATATATATATAACTATATATATATATATATAGTTTTTAAATTTAAATTTAACTATCAAATTAATGTTTGAACTATGTAACGTTACCCATAAAATACTATTGTGTTCGCGCTTATATTAGTATACACGCGAATGTATTAATCGTAAAATATTTACTATAAAATCATCGGTAGCTTCGTTATATGAGGGTTCTTTTGTTTCGATAACGACACTGGCGGTTAGTGAACGATACGTATAACGACATGTCGAAGTAGACGATACGACGTGGGATGAAGTGTTTAACTGAGCGAGTTCGGCGTGTGGGGATATAGACATTGTAACGTTGTATCTAGCGATGTATCAACCGAGTGTATAATGTACACTGTACAATGTACAATGTACATTGTAAACTGTACAATGTACAGCGTACTATGTATACTGTACATTGTACATAGTATAGTGTACAATGTACACCGTACATATGTCTATATGAACAGCTTCAGTATACACAATTAACACCCAAAGTGAATGACGTGCACATATCGAAGTGATAACGAAGTGACGGGGGTGGACGCCACGTAGATCTACCCGGCGGTGACCTACTTAACGGTGACCTACTTAACGATCGACATCTGTGTGGACGCGCCGCATACCGAGCCGTGTTTAGAGGCGCTGAATCTGGATGACCAGCGAAGCGTGACGACCCGTTTGAAAGCGGCCCGAAACTCTCGGTTGCAGAACGCGTACACCAGGGGGTTGAAGAACGAGTTGAAGTAGGCCATCCAGAACGTCCACGTGATCAGATGTACGTTCACCGAGTCCGCTCCGTATATGGCCATCACGTCGAAAGTCACGTGGAACGGTAGCCAACAGATCGCGTACGATAGGATTATGTAACTAGGGGGCGGGTGTAAGGGGGCGTAAGGGGGCGTGATTAAAGCGATGCAATAGTATACTATAGTCATATAGGATATTGATATTAAATATGGTATTATCTATTATTAACAGTACATTATCAACTTGAGATAAATAATATCGTTTGAGAAATATATAGAAATGATACTACATATATATATGCATATATACAGTCATATCTCGATATAATAGACTCACTTTATCTCATAAATACCGTTAAACTCATAATTTTTACGAGTGAGAAGTTGGTGTTGTACATACATGTAAATAGATGACGGAATAATTCGATATATCAGATTAATTTCTACGTTACCTTGACTTCTGAGATATCTAATTTAATTGTATATATATATATATATACTATATTATCTAATGTATATACATATATGTAGGTATACTGTATTAACCTATATGTTATAGTTATGTCCTATATACACGTTATAATATAGTGATTATTAAACCTCAAAGTAACAAAACACCTCTTGTCATTTGCTATTCTTTCTTGTTTCTGTAATCTTATTTTTACAGCTTTGTCTGACATCTACAACATTTCGATAAATTATTCCTATATATATTATATAAACATAACTATTTAGTAGTAATTATGTAGTATATAATAGTCCTTTATATTGTTTAGTATTGTTGTCCGTGGTATATTGAATGTATATTATTATTAAATTATTATCGTATTACTATTATTTTATTATTTTCTTCCCGCACGAGCGAAGGGGACTACATGACCTTATTTTAGTGCTAATAAACTCAATATCATCATCATCATCATTTACACTAATGTATTACTCGTATAGGGTAGTATTGCCCATATATATATTTTGTTAATTAAAGTTAGTTATTTTTCTAGACAAACCTATATATGTTGATATACAAATTGTTTGTATTAATAAGTTTGAGCAGAGATATAGAATAGCATATCGGAATCCATTATTGGTTTGAGGATATACGAGTTATATTGTGTATATCCATATGGATAACATAATGTTCAGTGTTAGTTAATAATATACATAATAAACTTGGTATTCTATAGTCAATGCCAATAGGTCAGTTTAATTGTAGTAGGTTCTCGCAGGAAGGGAGTAGTGGATTTTAGTACCACCATATATAAATAAGTGTTTAATTTGTATTAATGATATAACAATAAATAAGTTGACAAATTAAAAAAAAATATTGTTTAATAAATTTAATTTATTGATTAATTATTTTTGAAAAAAAATACAACACATTGTTGATAATTGTTGAAATATCTTGTTTATATATTTGTTTTGTATCTATAGCCATTTTCGCCTAAATGTAAATTATCACTACTCCCTTCTTGTCTGCTAGGTATATAATGTATATCATAATTTAGTGTATACACATTTGATATATTTAATTTATTTAATAACTGAATTATTTTTATATATCTAATAAATATACATAAATACTATTTATTAAATAGTATTTACATAGGATTTAATTAAGAATAGTAATAGAATAATGATTTAAAAATACTATTCTAAAATAAGCTCATAATACAAAGTATTATAAAATAACAAATTCATTTATTTTAGATCTAAATTAATTTATTTTGTATTTTTAATATATTCGAATATATTATTATAAATACAAAATACAATATTATTAAATAAAAATAATGCCATGACAAAGTTATGAACTGCAGTGGTTTGTTTTGTTCTGTTCTGCGCTTTGGTCTGTGTACATGTACACAGACCAACTTTGCCGTGACCAGGATTCGAACCTGGGTTCTCTCGGCCACAACGAGAAGTACTCACCATAGTGCACTATACTATCACGGCATCTGATATATTTACATTTATTTATGTATTCTAATCCAGATAAATATTTTTATTTAGATATATTATATACATTATATAAATTTATATATTTCATATTTTATAATGTATATGTAAAATATACATATGTTGTATTTATAATATTAAAATAATATTGTGTTTAATATATATTTGTAACTATATTTAATACCTTAGGAGTATGATAATTAGGTTAATAATTAAATAATTATTCAAATTAAATTAATTTAATTTAAAATTGTTTAATAATTTTAATAATAATTTAGTATCCATAATTTAATTATGTTTTATAATGATTATATTAATATAATTATGTTTTATATCCTAATGATAATATGATAATTATTATCATAATAATTAATTGTTACTAATAGTAACTATTACAATGTAATGTTACATTAACCTAATTCCCTAATTCCTTATTTCCCTAAATTCCCTAAATGTAGGTAATAGTAATTTTAAATTAAGTATACTAAAGGGTTGTGGTTCATAACCGGCGCCAAAAATATATGACTAATAGTTTATTCGATATCGCAGCTCACGCTTTCGGAGTTGAAACGTATATATATTGAGAGAGATACGTACTTTATATATACACACACACACATATATATGTATACACACACACACATTTATTCACGAGTTTTTTAACAAAGGAATTATGACTATAGTTATATATGGAATCATAGGTTTATAGTTTACCTTAGGCTAGATATAGCAATAACGATCTAGGTCAAATACTATCTATATATTATGACACGTCTATATCTAGAGGCGGGAGTCTCAATTGCGAAAGCGCGCGCTCCGATATTGAATAAAGTATTAATCATAGATTTTTGGCGCCGGTTATGAACGTGTTCCTACTAAAGTAGTTAAAGTAATACTAAGTAATACAAATATTTAATATTATATAAGTATTAATAATTAATACTATTAATAAAAGTACGTTTATAATTATGTAATGTAGGTTTAAATTACATTATGTAATTAATTTAATTATTATAAATTATTATTAAATTAGTATTAATAACCTATATTATATACTATAATATATAATATTAAATATCATAATTATTAAATTATTAGTAGGTATATACTATATACTATATAATATAGTATATAGTATATACCATATATACTATACTATATACTATACTATACTATATACTATACTATATACTATATAATATAGTATATAGTATATACCTACTAATAATTTAATAATTATGATATTTAATATTATAATATGATATATAGGTATATATCATAATAATTATGATAATTAATCTAGTTAATTAATCCTACTATTATTATATTTAATATTATATATTATATATTACATTGGTACACAGATTCACTGAATATACAATCATATCTAGGTACTAGTATTAATACTATAGTATTATTATACTAAATTATATATCTTTTTTTAGTTCCCACCTATACTGTAGGAACATAATAGCCTCATAATATCAACATAATAGCAGCATAATATCACAATGTAAAAATTTGAGGCTATTAGTTGTGCTATTATGAGGCTATTACTGTTAGCTGGGCTGTCCCTGCGATAGTCTTATTTGGTCTACCCTATAATCAGTTAAACTATAAATATTATAATCATTATAATAATGTATTATAATAATAACTATTATAATGATATAATATAATAATTATAATATATTATATAATATGGTAGGTATATACATTAGGTATATACCTACCTATATATAATATATAATATGTTATATATATTATTATATGATAATTTTTGTTGACAAGTTCTAATCAAAACATTTTAAAATTATCACGAATATTAGGGGAACCCCTACATAGGGGAACAATGAATAACGAATAATACATACACCTACAACCACTTTTCGCCCCATTATACAAATAAAGTAGGTTATACCTATACTTTATTTGTCTAGCATATAGGCTACCCAACAAAGTACCTAGGCGTGCATGTGAACATGCATAGTATTGCGATGTACGAATGTTATTGTATTTATTTGTATATAAATTCAATATTTAGATCGAACAATTATTTTAATAATATGTTTGGGTCCCTCGAAATTGTGGGCCCCGGGCAATTGCCAAATGTATCCCTCACCCTTAATCTGGTCCTGATATATATATATATATATATATTGGTATTGGTATTGCAATACAAACGTCTGATTCGTCGTCACCGCTCTCGGTGGCTTTGGAAGCTGCGATCTTAGCCACCCTACTCTTCATCTTGTACAGAACCAACACGTAGCTTATGAATATGATGATGTCGGGGGCGTGGTTACCTACTATAGCGATCATCACCACCTAGTCATCGTGTAGGTATAATAAGTATTCATTTATATTAAAATCCGGATATATATATATATATATATATATATATATATATATGTGAGAGCGGCTTCGATGGGACAATAGAGCCATATAGTTATAAGTGAACACTTCATCTAAGTTCCTGAATGGGATGAAAGGACTCCACCAAATAAAAAATAACAATATATATATATATATATATATATATATATATATATATATACATTGATAAATTATAGATAAATTATAATTTAGTTTATTATGTATACCATATATGGCTTTTCGTCGAAACTTTTTCATCATAAAGTCATCTCTATATATTTAGTAAATATATTACATTAAATTTATTAATAAATGTATATCAACCGTTTTAATAATTACTTATTATATCCGTCTAGTTTTAATTATATTACTGTGAATATCAGTAGAAAAATATTATTAATTTATAGTATAGGATATATACCTACATATATTTTTATTAATTTTGAAAATATATTCTATAGAATAAAAAAGGTAATTTATCTAATTTCCATACATATGATATTAACATGCATGCATATAGGTATATATATACATCACCAGCTTATCGACATGGTATGATGTATTTAATTATTATATATATATATATATATATTATACATTCTGTAATTAATCTAATATATATTTATGAACTCTTTTAAACGCAATTTAATTATAAATCTGCGTATTGTATCGAACAATGATATCCCTTCCTATCCGAAACATTAAATATTAATCCTTTATCAAACAGGTATACCGTAGGCATGTTATAGTATATTAAAGCAGCAACGCATAATGTTGACTACTTTATTATTCATGCAGGCGTGTACTCGAACGTATACAGTTGAAATAGTAGCTAACTAGAACTGCAGCCGTTATTGTAATGAATAATGAATAATGAATATTAAGTATTTACAAAACAAATAATATAACACCATTTACAATTACCCTAATACATAATATATTATATATAAATATAATATATACATATATATATATATATATATATATATATATATTATTATTATTTTGTTATTGTTATTCAATTGTGGTGGATTCCTTTCATCCCATACAGAAACTATAATCTATAGATTAAAACTTAGAAGTCGTCACTGATAACAATGTGGCTCTTAGGTCCCACCGAAATCGCTCACATATTAAGTAGTCCGTGATTTTAACGAGAGTCGATCATTTATGTATACAACATAATATCACTTCTAAATAGTGTTTTAAGTCAAATGGTCAGGACGGGGCTCGAACCACATTCAGTCGCATGTATACATACGAAATGTCGGACGGCTTATAATACGATGTAATTATATTATACTATCTACAATATATTATACAAATAGTATACACGTATACTATACACTCTTATAGTACACAGCCTATAATAGTATACCGTAGTATATATATATATATCTACGGTATACTATTATAGGCCTATAGGCTGTGTACTATAGCAAGGTTTTTACTATAGGTGTGTATAGTATAATTGTATAATATTTATATAATATATTGTATATACTGTATATATATATATATAGATATATGGGAGAGCGGGGCAGGTTGACCATAGGGGCAGGTTGAGACATCTCAATTATTTCTGCTATTAATAAATATCTTAATGCAATTTTTAATACATGTATACACAATTATATTTAGCATTAGTATAACAACTCAACAATTATTTATTTTAACTAATTAAAATATTATTTAATTATTAATATTTTAAGAAAATCTCGTTAGTGGGACAGTAAGTTTAGCGTTGATATTATTATATATTTTGTAATAACATAGCATTTAATGATATATAAATAATGTATATTTAATATACTATATATTATAAAATAAATAATTCAAAAATGATCACTCACAAATTAATTATATTACTTTTATATATACTAGTGATATGGGGCAGGTTGACCATAGCAAAACGGGGCAGGTTGACCATAGGGTCAATATGCCCCGTTTATCATTAAACATATTTATGTATTAATTTATTTAATTAATTAATGACTTAATTAAATTATAATAATAATCTAATTAATTAAATATATAATTGAGTAATTATATTAAATAATTAAATAATTTGTTTATATGCTGGATTAAAACATAGAGAATCTAACCTCTCTCCTAATATAACCTCTCGCCTTAAAAGTTTCATTAGTTTTGATATTAATCTTGGTGCATATACTTGTTAAATAACTAATAAATATAAATAAATAACTTTAACTATGTTTATTTGTTAAATATATCTTTAATTTTGAATTTTTTCTACCTGGCTCAACCTGCCCCAGTAGACGGGGCAGGTTGAGCCAAATTAATAAAAAATTAAAATGTAATTATATAATTAATTATTTATCATTACACTGATTTATGAATGTTTTTAATTGATCATAAACTATATATATCTTATGCACTTTATTTTATTAAAATATATTCATAATATTATGAGATACATGTGTTTTTATAAAAACCGGCTCAACCTGCCCCGCTCTCCCCTACTGTATATAGAGATATACGTGCAGTCGATAAACCACGGATACATTCGACTAACCGATTCCAGATTCTTGATGGGATCCCAGATACACAGATCGTCGGCGTGAGCGCTTAGGTTCCTCTCCGGGTAGAGCATGTGTTGACGTCTGTTCTCCGCCACCGACAGCCTGTCCACCACCAGGGGGGGCAACCAGATCACGAACATCAATGTCCTGCGCACGCATGAACATACGTGTGTGGGTACGCGTGAGGTGCGCGTGTGTATGTGTGTGTGCGTATAACGTATATAGGTGATATTTAGTATCTATTTTGGTATCTATGTGAATTTATTCTGATAAATATCCGTATATATAATTAATTACTATAATTATTATTATTAATATATTAATATATGTGAAAAACGTAATTACACACACACATATATATATATATATATATATATATATATATATATATATATATATCGATACATCATAAATATAATAACAATAATGTATTATTTAAATATACTGCAGAATATACCGTAGTAAACCGTATATGTATATGTATTAAAACATTATAAAGGTATTGTATATCATAATATATTATTAATTAATTATTAAAGTGTTGTTGGAGTTAATTATACATGAATACCGTTCACAAAATTGATTAATTTGATGTTTTAATATTATTAATAATTACGATAAATTCATAAGTACACTTATACAGCCTAATAATTGTTTTTGTTATTGTTATTGTTATTTTAGTGGATTCCTTTCATCCCATCCATGAACTTAGATGAAGTTGTCACTTAAATATTGCTCTAATGTTCCTTCGAAGTCGCGCTATTGTTAAGGTATTCTTGGTTTTAACGAGAGCCTATCATTTATGTATACATAATTATATAATATCACTTCTAGTTAATTTTAAGGACTATTGTAATGGTGCGGACCGGGCTGAACCCTACGTCCTACTGATTGTGTATTCTATAGGATACGTATATATACGTATATATACGTATATATTGCGTATACGCATTGCCGTATGAGCTATACGGATAATGAGCCATATAAATGTATGCCTATAGGCAGTTATTAATATGTCAACAGTTTTTTTTTATTATTATTCAAGTATGTTCGAAAAGTCACAAAAAGTTAATCATTTTAATATTGATAGTATTCAACATTTATTATATTGATTTAAAAAGTTACAACAAAGTGATGTCTTACTTGCCTACTAATGTATGTGTATGCACCTATAGGTTATTCTATAGAATAAAGTTGACATTATTATTAATACTACACAAATATTACATATTTTTCCTAATATTACCAAGAAATTTTATAGATTTAAATATTTTTTTATATTTCAAAAATATAGGTTATATATACCTAATTTTTTTGTAATTTATTAATATCTCTGGAATATATAAATGATATTATTAAACAATATGTCAATATTAATAATTATTTAAACAAAAACGACAGTGCTAACTATATTATTTTCCATGAAATCAAATTATCTAAACAAATTAAAATACCCGAAACCACATGTTTTGGCTACAAAGTGGAAATATCATGTATGCCATCTCCCCCTAGCGTGTACGACGGACAACATGATCGCGCGCCTACCATATGAACACCAGTAGTTTGAGTATCTTATCCGTGGTGTTGTGTTGTCTGTAGTGAATACTCCACAGCACGCACCAGCACCTGTCCAGCGATATCGCTACCATGGTGAACTTGGAAGCGAACGTCATTCCGTAGTCTGTGAAGATCCACAATCCGCAAACGAACTGTAGATGGCGCTGGTTGTTATCGATGGTAAACGTATCGACAATGTGTTATAGTTTGAGATTATACATAGTAATTTATGTATATATATATATATATAAAAATAATTAAATTGCAAACAAAAAGTAATGCAATATAATTCTCGAAATCGATTATTTATTTTCAAAAATGAATTTATTGATTTAATTATAAATGAACTTATATATATTAAGCATTGCATACCAATTTAAATAATATCAATCAAGATAAAAATATTAAAATATATACAGGGTATACGGTATATCGTATACCATATACCAGAACTGTATACAGTTTTATAAATGAGTAAATTCAATACTAAGATTAAATGTTTATCTGTTTATCTGTTTCTGGTTATATTCTTTAGAATTAATTATCAAAAATTCAGTTACTTGATAATATAGGTAGGTTCATTCATACTCTAGTTTCTCTTTAGTTTATGAAACACGTGTTATCTGTAAAAACGTACTTTATCTGAACTAGGACACATCTGTAACAAGTGAATGCGGTATTCTGATATTAAAGATATCATTTGATTTATTTTTCTATTATTATATTAGTCAATTATTATATTATTCGATTATTCAAATTTATTAGTTATTTAGTTATTGTTCGTTTTATCCGGGTTTTTATGTTTATAAAATATATATTTTTAATAATGTTCTTTGTGTTTATTTATAGTACTATTGTCTTATTTGTATGTATCGATATTCATAGCATGTACAATGTACACTGTACATTGTACATTGTACATCTGACCATTGATTCCATCATAATATGGTTTTATACTATAGAATTACACTATAGATAGCAATAAAATCCTTTTTTACTAATATATATCGAGACATGTAGTCAATTTGATCTATTTGATTCACTATGTAATGTAATGTTATATAGTTATTGTTATAATATTATAGTTATGTTATTGTCATATGTATTTTGTGTTTGTTCTTTTATTCTTATATATTTTATGTAGAATCCTTTCTCTGAAGTATCTCACTATTAAAGGGGTTCCTTTTTACTTATTATATAACTATAATGTATTGTATACATATTTCATGTGTTTTAATTATTCATTTATTGTATATGAGTAAAATAGCGCGTATTTATTCATTTATTCAGTCATTCGCTATCAATTATAACATCGTATTAACACAATTAATGTAATGAACATCTCTCTGAATATATATTTCACATCACTATATTTTAGTTAAAATGTTTTTTAAATCTATTAGGTTATCCCTCTATAATATCTATAAGTTAGATTATATGTAATCAATATATTTATTCTAATGTAAACATTCATTATTCTTATGATAAAAACAATCAATGTATGTATAAAGATATATGTTATCTAAACAATAATTAATCAAATAGTATCTGTAGTGTCTTACCTCCCCGAAAGGCCACCATCCAATCAGAGTGTAGGCCGAGAATAAAGTCATCACTGCGTGTGTTCGGTGGAAAGTTAGTTAGTTAGTACACTACAGAATGTATTTCAATGTGATACGCGATTATATGAAATATTATTGACATTACGACACATAATGATAATTATATCATATTGATAGCGGGTGTTAATGCCCTATGCTAATTAATCATGGTATCATGGTACTACTTGAACTATGATTAATTAGCATCACACATTAACACCCGCTATCAATATGATATAATTAACATTATTTGTCGACATATTACGATCGTAACGTCAATAATATTTCATATAATCGCGTATAGTATATTATATATATATATATATATATATATATATATATATATACTATATATAATATATATTATATATAATATATATTATATCGTATACTATACTACTGATGTAATGATATATATATATATATATCGATACTATATAGTATTATATAATATAGTATTATATAATATAGTGCTCCGCTTGAAAAATACCCGGCGTGCTATAGTATACCTTATTACTACAGTAATGCAGTAAATGTATACTATAGTATAGTAATATATTATATATATATTTATATATATGTATATATATAAATATATATATAAATAGATATATATATATATATATATATATATATATATATATATATGTACGTGTGTGTGTGTGTGTGTGTGTGTGTGTGTGTGTGTGTGTGTGTGTGTGTGTGTGTGTGTGTGTGTGTATTCATATATAAGTATATAGGATATAAGTATACTTAAGCACGTGCATTATCTTCATCGTATACTTTATAAAGTACGCTAACTTGCACGTACATTGCACGTCGTACGCCCAACCACACGCACACACACCCGCACACACACCCGCACACACACCCGCACACACACCCGCACACGCACAGTGACTAACCTACGATAGCCACGGTGACATCAGTGATAGCCAGGTTAAGGATGAGGATATTGAACGTGGTACGCAGTTTCTTCTCTACAACGAACGCCATCAGTACGATGATATTGCCTGAACACGTGGGGGGGGGGGTGGGACCACGTGGTTATATTTAGTCGTAGATCAATCATATGTTGTTAACTATGTATTATATGTAAGCTAATGTAATATAATGCTTAGCTATTTTTAAAATAAACCTAGAAAATAAACTGAAGTAAACTAGAATATTCTTATTGAATTAATAATATCTGCGTATTCAACTCCAATTATGTATCATCCTGGATGTGCCTAGATTGTAAAATAAATGTGTTTCATCTCTTAAAGGCCGGTGTCATATACTACTTCGTCCCCATCCTCAATATCGTCCCCGATTGTCACGTGACTACTATATCGATGATATTTCACTAAATACACATACGAATGGCTTCAAATTTAATCCACAAAGTAAAAACAACCAGTAAAAAAAATTGCCCATTTAAAAATATTATTTAATGACCTATACTATATGTCATAATGGATTGTATGCGAAGTAGCAATATAAAAATAGAAAACTACATAATATGTGGGGGGCCTCAGAAATTACATGTCAGTGAACGTGAGAACTACAGTAGGAAATATTAATGTGAATTAGTAGTATTAGATAATATATTAATAATTAGCTTTACGATGATATATGATATATGACCTAGTTCTACATTGTGCACAGAGAACAGAGATATTATTACACAGCTATATATGTGTAATTCGGGGACAAAGAAACTATATATATATATATATATATATACACGCACACACACATTGACATATACACACACATGCATACACATACACACATATAAAGGCTTTTAAAACAGGTTATTTATAAAAAAATATTTATGAAAAATATATGTTTCGAATAAAATATCAACTTTTTCAATTCGAAATTTAAATATATTATATTTTACTGCTTTTAAAACGATTTTTAGCATTCTTGAATAAAATATTCTGTAAATATATTTTATATCATTTATTTGCACACCAGTACAAAACGTATTGCATACACTGGGTTGAAGGTGGTTGTATACCTTATAACAATAAACTAAAGACAGTGTATACACGTACATATTTAACTCTAGAAAAAATTGTAAACACAAATCTATGGAATCATCTATACAAAAACTCCGGACAATAATAATAAATATATCACGATTATGATATCCTACCTAGAATTACAATTAATTCAGTTATTACTGTTATTACAAGCGGAGTATACGTAATACTATACCGTAGTGGTATTACTATAGTATAGCGCACACACATGAATGTTAATTACTTTATGATTATGAATCATGGTTTACTATTAATTTGTCTTATTATTTATTTATATATACATATATAATTTATTTAATTAGAAATATGATATCCTATTACGATGCTCTTCATTATTATTATTATATATATATATATATATATATATATATATATATATATATATATATATATATATATATATATATATATATATATATATATATATATATAATGCTACACGATAATAATAATATGTATAATTAACATATATTATATAAATATAATGAATATTGTGTATAAGAACAATATAGACAATTACTATAAATAGACAATAACAATTGGTTGTAAGTCTATTATACAGAATATCGTATGTTTAATTATGCAAATAAATGTTTTGCAATGTATTATATTTTATCATAAACACATTTACCGAATTTATGATTAATTTACTTCTTTTTATTTTAAAGACAATTTTAATTTACGACATTTTTATTATTATATTTTATATAGGATTTTATTATATTTATAAACGATGCTTTTATTATGTTATTATTCACAATTTATTAATAGTTGTTTACCTAACTAAAATATAAACTATATTTTAAATATACAATTTAAGATCAAATTCAATTTTTAAATTATATTATAATTGTAGAAATATGATATATCTAATTGTATAATATATTTTAGTAACTCTCCATCATGCATATTTCTCAAGCATAGCTTGGATATAAAATATGCCTTCTCACACATACGCTTTCGTAGGTGCTCTTATGTGTACACTGTACACCTATGTGTTATTCTTATATATGATTATTATAATCAATCAATTTATTATCATTCAATATATATATATATATATATCTATGTTTGATGTCATCTAATAACTAATATATATGTTTGCACCTCTTTATTTAATTCTAAATATTATATTTACTAATTTACTATATTTACTATTTATTATTATAATTCTATAGAATTATAATTAAATTATTTATATATATATATATATATATATATATATATATATATATTGTGTGTGTAGGTGTATGTGTGTGTAAATGTATTATATACTATACTAAATTCTATTTCTAAGAAAATATATTAATATTTAGTTTTTGATTGATTGATTGATTATAGGTCTTTATATAACATGTCCGTTTTATATATATATAATTAATATTCTTGTAAGAGTTATTAGCGATTGTTTTTAAATAATACAAATAATAATACAAATAGTAACCATAAAATACAATAATAACAATCATAACTAATATTACTCTATTAGTTACATTGTCTCTATACGCTATAGAGACAATGTATATTATATAATATTGGTTAAATGGTCGCATTTGGTAGTAAGTTATTTTTAATTTATGATTTAAATAAATATTAACTGGTATCCGGTTTTAAAATATGGCAGACTATAGTAAAGTTGAATAGCTTGTATCGTGTGGAACTCTCATACCTAATCTCATGAAACGATACGCTCGTTGATTGAGCAGACGTAAGATTTCGGAGCGAAATCTACAGTTAGTTGGTCAGGGGTAAACGAATAATGGAATTTGGTATGAAGATTCAGTTTTGGTGAAGGCGTTGTATAATATAAGACTGGGTTTATATTTAAATTACTTTGGTTTCATATGAATTATATATTTTAGGTACAAATAATGTTCGTATCGAATTAACAATAAATAGTTGTATTATTAAAGCATTTTATTATAATAACTAGAGGCGTCGGAACGATGGTGTGTATGTAGGGGGACAAACCAATAAAAATGTATGTTGTGGTAAAAGTGGGGGGGGGATCAATACATAGGAGGTCCCTCTAGATTTTAAAGTGGGGGGACATACCCCCCCCCCCCGCCCCCCGATGTTGCTGCGCCCCTAATAATAACGTATACGTATATATATATATATATATATATATATATATATATATATATACGTATATATATATAACTATAGTTTAATTATTAACATTGGAAACCTATACGATGGCGCTATAGAATTATTATCGTGGGTAGTAATAAATAGATAATAAGATCACAATGATATTTGTATTCTCGTACGGTTTGTTAATACTATATTATATTAATATTATTCTTTATAAATAAGTTAGACATATCTGTTGTAATTATATATATATATGTAATGCGAAGATTATTTAGACAAATAAAAGGTAGTGTCGCTTTAAACATTATATTAAGATATTATGTAATCAAGTAAAGTTAGAGATATCGGCATTAATCAACCACTTATGCCGTAATACAGGAAGTGCATATATTAATATATATATATATATATATATATATATATATATATATATATATATATATATATACATACGATAATCAATAGATAAATCATACAAAGGTTGGTTACATCATATATATTATTTATTACATAATTACATAATTACATACTTATGATATAATGTAACAAGATGATAATGTTTATAATAATTATATACGGTTTCGATTATTATATAATTATTATATAATTATCGCACTCTACCTGATTACGTAATAATATATCACTTGACGTCATCGACTATCGTGAAATACAAAGTAGCATTTTATATAAAAGTATCAAATATTGATCTATATCGAAGACGGGCGGTCGTATGATAATTCATTATTTAACATCACCGAATGTCACTTCTTAAGTATCGCTCTAGGATATGTCCTCGAATATATTTATGTTCGTTATAAGAGGTATTCGTTTTCGTTGGAAGACGTGTATAGAACGTTCTAGATGTACGTTAGTCATAGCATGAAAACAGCTATTACGTGTTAGTGTGTGTATAATTATATTCATAATATTACTTATTAAATTGGTATTGATGCATAATTAATACGTATATATATATATATATATATATATATATATATTGGTTGGTAGTCTCGATAACCATATTACGATCGTATTTATATCAGAACAAACATTAGACAGTAAATAATGTAATATGTCATCTACATTTAATATGATATATATATGTTAATTTATTAATACATGTTCTAAATAATGTTTCTCGCTACAAATATATCGTTCTTCTTCAGTATATATCGTATACTCTATTGATACACTATTGATACCCTATTGATACCCTATTGATACCCTATTGATACCCTATTGATACACTGTTGATACCCTATTGATACCCTATTAATACCCTATTGATACCCTATTGATACCCTATTGATACACTGTTGATACCCTATTGATACCCTATTAATACCCTATTGATACCCTATTGATACCCTATTGATACACTGTTGATACCCTATTGATACCCTATTAATACCCTATTGATACCCTATTGATACCCTATTGATACACTGTTGATACTCTATTGATACCCTATTAATACCCTGTTGATACCCTATTGATACACCATTGATACACTGTTGACAGGTGGTATATCGTATGTTATAGTTAGTTTATTGTCGTACCGGTTCAGCGAAGTACAGACGACTACGAACTACAGAGGTAGGTACACGCGTACCTGTACAACGTGACTATTGTATGGCGAACGGTATGCTAATTATGCACGCGTGCATCGTGTACACTGGTAACATTAGTCATATGCATATTTACATGTATACTTTAATATATATGCAGACTATATATATATATATATATATATATATATATATATATATATATATATATAGTCTGAGGTATATGGCTCAGCGAGACAGTCGAAAGCTAGAAAGCTAAATCACAAACAAGCTTCTAAGGGCATATATGCCAGAGGTCCCGGGTTCGACTCCCGGCAGTTCTTGTTTTTTCTCTTGTGATTATCATTATAAGAGCACTTAATAAACAATTATTCAAAACACAAGAAACACATATTTACTATTTGTTTTGTATTGTCCTGGGCCCATCACAGTTATTTATAACCTGTGCGAATTTATGACTTATTGAGGGTCCATTTTTATCCGTTATTTATATTTTATTCGACTTATATATATATGAGATTCATTGAATATATATTATTATTATGTACATAACATATATATGATATTTTCTTAACTATTGTATAGTAACAATAACGTTCATTGACTGTAATAACTGTATTAATAGTAGTAATTTAATACCGTGGATACTTACTCGTTATTTGTTTAATATCATTTAATGAAATAGAGATGTTTTATGATATTTATATAACTGACGTTATTATTAGATTTATTTATTGGTCCCGATTGGAACCTATAATTAGTAACTATATTCGTTTGTTATTGTTGTTATTATTAGTAATATCATTATTACAGTTTTATAGCTATATACATATGTAGTGTGCGTAATTAATTATGAGATATACGCATCACAAAAATATGTATATTTTACAATTATTTTATTTGTATTCCAACATTATAATTAATAAATATAACTTATACATTAACATCAATATTCATCAAGTGAAGATCATTGTCATTAAGTATTTAATAACTATAATTAAGTATTAAGAACCTATATGTTAAGTATATATATGTGGATAGTATATACGGTATGTAACGAAGTAGTATTGTTTTTAAATGTATATTAAAATATGCAGACATTATATGTATACATTTTTATATAAATTAATTGTAATCATTTCCAATATAATATAAATATATAAAATATAATATAGAATATATTTGACGTGGTATAATCTCAGTACGCGGGCACCTATAGGTATAGTGGGTGAGGTGGCGCTGGTCACTAACCTATAATGGTTCCCATGGTGATGGTGAACGTAAACAAAGTGGCTACCCACGTGATCCAGGTAATGGCCGCCCAGTCTACCCCGTCATGGACAGTCTCCACGTGAGTCATTGTCTGCACGAATAGTGTAATGAATCATCAATATTGTTACGTCACTATTGTGATGATAGCATATTAGTATAATACTAGTAAAAGTATAGTATAGTATATATATATATATATATATATATATATATATATATATATATATATATATATATATACATATATATATATAATATTACTTTATGACGAGTTGTTGTTTTCATTATCTCTTCAATTTCTCACCTGATCTAGTAGCTATTACTTAATATATTATAATATATATACAATATATTGATAAATTCCTTATACGAATACTACTAACACCTACATATAGGTATACGTATAGATATATTACTCTAAGTAAAGTTCACGGTTTATCATCTATAGCAGTCGGCCCAGCGGGCTTTGTATGTCCTACTGACCTCATACTTAGTATAACATGGTATATTGATGGCTCATTAATACATATATGCTATATATGCATATATGCCTATATATATATATTATTATATATATATATATAATAATAATTTAAACACACGCATAGATAGAAGATAATTATTTAAACACACGCATGTATACATATATGTATCTATAGATAGAAAAGTGCACGGAATTGAATTACTATATATAGGGGCGCATATTAGAGCCGTAAAGCTGATGTCGAACTTGTGAATATGCGTCACTGTTCACGACAACGTACAATAATGTCGGTGTTCATGGATTACATTAAATTAAAGATTACATTGAATACATGTTGAATATTCGCGATGGATATCCTCCTATAGGAGTTCAGCTTTATAGTGTATATATACATCAATGTTAGTGGTGCAGCGTGGTATACGACGCATCATGCCGTGTATACAAAACTATAGTTTAATACTACTAAAAGTAGGTGAACAGTTGTATACAACAATATATATATGTATGTATGTATGTATGTATGCTCGATACGCCTATCACGTATGTATGTGTCCGTGCTTATGTATATATATATATATATATACCTATAGGATATACGTGTCGGTGCGGGGTGAGTGTATGTGCATAGATGTATATATATATATATATATATATATATATATATATATATATATATATATATATGTACATATATGTATATGTGTTTGTATATATGTGTGTGTTTATGTGTGTGTGGGTGATTGTGCGAATGTGTGTGCGTACACATACACACATATACGTGTATGTGTGTGTGAGTATGTGTATACACTTGGACTATGCGTTATAATTATGTCAAGGCCGAGGGAATCTGCGCGAGTTTTAAATATAGGAGAAACTGCGTCTACTAAAAAATAGATTATCTTTCGTAATTGAGCAAGGAATTACTCTATTTTGTATTATCTTGAAATCATTCATATATATGGAAAGTATTCTGTAAAATCCTGATGTGCAGATACTCGAATATTATCGAAGAATCAATAAGTGACTCACAATTCGGCTTCAGGCCAGGTAGAGGAACAATAGACGCAATATTCATCGTAAGGCAGATAATATAGAAGGCAAGAGAACACCAAGTTCCGCTACATATCCACTTTATTGACTTCAAGGCCGCATTTGATACAATTTGGAGAGAGGCACTTTGGAAAATGATGATCCAGATAGGCATCCCTCAGAAATATGTTACGATAATAAACAACTTATACAATGATACAAACTGTGCAATAATTGCTGGTGGGCAACTAACAGACTGGTTCCATGTTAATATGGGCGTGAGACAAGGTTGCATCATGTCGCCGAGCCTATTCAATATATTCATAGAACATGTAATGAAGGGCCTCACATGCTTAGATAGAAATATCCGACTGGATGATGAAATGTCAGGTATTGATATCAGGTACGCTGATGACACAACTTTAGTATCGGCCGTTTTTGAAAAACTGCAAATAGCAACTTCAGAGCTAGAAAATGCTTGTCATAAATGGGGCCTAAAGATAAACCCTCTTAAATGTGCAGTTCTGACTACTGAAAAAAATGATATCAAAATCGGTAATAATATTGTCCCCAAAGTTAACCAGTTCAAGTTTTTGGGCAGTCTTGTCCCCAATTGTCAAGAAGATGTTTTACACAGAATTTCTATCGCATCTCAGGCTTTTGGTAGGTTGAGAGAAACTATCTGGACTTCTAGTGACGTATCTAGAAAACTCAAGATCAGACTCTACAAAGCCCTCATTCTCCCAATTGCTATATACGGGTCAGAGACATGGACAATGAGGAAACAAGAGGTCAATTCCCTGCTGGTTTTTGAAATGAAATGTTTAAGAGACATCCTGCGAGTTACAAAGTATGACAGACTCATTAATACAAATATTAGAAAGTCACTGAACGTAACTGAAACTATAGAAGAAGTCATTATAAAAAGACAACTTCGTTGGTTCTGCCATGTAGCAAGAAACCGAGATATGATCAACTCCAGTTACAAGTTGGACTTCAAAAATCAAATACCAAGAGGACGTCCATTAAAGAGATGGGCGGATATCCGCCATATGGCATCAGAGAAAACAGTGGCATTCCACTTCTGACCTTGGAAAGAAGGGCAGCTGACCGAGATGCCTACAAAAAGCAAGTGTTCATGTGTGCTGCAAGGGGACGCCAAGTCCTACGCAACTAAGTCAAGTAAGTCATTCATATATATCAAAAGTGTATATTGTATACTCATATAAGGCAATATAAATTATATTTAGTAATTTGTTACTGAAACATAATAACATATACTTTTGTGTTCATGCTTTATAATATCAATGTATCTTAAGATTTTATATAATAATAATATATTATAAAATATAATTATATATTATTATCTATGTATTAGGTTATAATAATAGAAGATATAAAAATGAATCGAAGATTTAAAAAATCTATGGAGTTTCTACAAAATATAATTTATGTTAGTTTCTGAAGTTTTACTTGCATTTGTATCAAATATATCGGTCATAAATTATAATGTATGACGTTTATAACGTTATTATTAATAATTATTAACAATAATGTAAAATAATAAGAATATAATAAGAATATAATAATAATATAATAAGAATATTATCACAAATACCAAAGATTTTGCGAAGCAAAGATATAACACTCCCTATCTATGCAATTTGTTTTGTATTGATACATCCCGCTGCTAGAAGCAGTATCGAAATCGATGTAGGTTAGCCGCGATTTGCATACTATAATATTTGCATTGCTATATTAAATTACACATAATATAAATTAGCTTCTACTCGTCACATAAATGTATTTAAAACCAACATATTCTATTGATTTGTTATATATTAGTAATGAACAATTAGTTTTCATAATGCAAATAATAATTTAAAACATACTATTTTTCATTTTAAAAGTACATAGTTTGATGCGAATTTACATTATAAACAACACATAGTTCCGAAAATTGACCCTATATAGGTGGCGCTGTTGTTTTTTCATACAAAATAGAATAACACGATTTCCCGTGAGTGTTATATATTTCTTTAGAAAAATATTTGTTAGTACTATGATTTATTACATATAGTATATACATGGAATTCGTTCAAACTAGTAACTAAATAATAAGTATATACATATACAGTAAAACCTCTCTATAAGAAACTATTTGTGTTCAGTACTTTGTTTCTTATAGAGAGGTTTTCTTATAAAGAGGTTTTTACTTTTCCAATGATTTTAAGAATTAATTTATAATTTAAATTGCATTATATAACCTATAGGTTATATATATATAGTATATTTATTTATTTATATTTATTTAAAAGTAGTAATCAAAAGGATAGTTTAGAAATGTGATTTATTTAAAATAGTTTTAAATAATTGTTTGCTTCAAAATAATTGTATCTGTACAATGTATACAATATTATAATAATCTATTATTTAACAATTAATTGTATAATATAATACATTGTATCATCAATACATTTAAGGATATAATAATATTTATTAATTCATTTTAATAAATTTAATAAATTTATGGATATACAATAACAATTATTAATTAATTTTAATTCATTTCGAGCTATTTATGTAATATAAAATATTTGTAAGAAAAAAAAATATCTTAAATAATAATTAATTTCTATAATTTTTATCAATATACAATACTTCTATTTATATATAATTATTTTTTATATTTTGTATATAATAAGTTTCTTATAAAGAGGTTTTTCTTATATTTTTCTTATAAGATTTTCTTATAAAGAGGTTTTTTAATGTGGAAAAGGTTGAATTCCGACCAAATGTGTGAACAATGTTCTTATAAAGAGGTTTTTCTTATAAAGAGGTTTCTTATAGAGAGGTTTTACTGTACATAAATAAAATTAGACTACATAAAAAAATAAATTATAATTCGAGAAAAAATATATATACATTTTATTGCAAATGTGCACTAACTCAGAAATACAATAACTCTAGATATACCTCTCTATAATAATATGTTTGTCTTCATTAGCTAAATCGATACAATTATTGCTATTGTTAAAATATATCATACACCAATTGTGTGCATCTCTTGTGTCTATAATACATATTGAGACATTTGTAGTTACTTTTATATGTCAAAGTTAATTATCTTTATTATACGTTTAATTAAATACATTTAAATAGCATTTTTGTTGATAATAATCCCAAACGAATGTTTCGCCGGCCACTTATGCCAACATTGTTTTAATAATCGGTGAATTTCGCCGATTTCCACGAAAACAAGTAAACATCCTATAGTTATGTAACCTGGATGAAACTTGATTGTATTTCAGGTTTATTAATTGCAAGAGACAGGGATATTACTTGGGGTGACAAGGGTGTTAAATGTGACATGTGCGCTAATTATTACATAGGTGTTATTTGTTACCTGGGTGTAACTTATAATAGGGGTATTACTTATGGCAGTGGTAATACTTATATCAGAGATATTACTTATAAAATACATATTACTATGGTTAAATAGTTATAAAATGGATATGTTAATGTAGCGAGATTTTTATATAAGTGTGATTAAATAAATAATTGTGTATGATAAATATGTTATTTATAAATATATTTCCCACTACCTCTAGAATATATATATATATATATTCTATAGAATAGAATAGGCTATAGCCTCAACTTCGTTCAGGATCTAGGTTAATTATTAGCCCATTGGGTTTACATGTTATACCCATCTAATAAATAAATCACCCTTACATTAGTGATATACTATATTAAGAATTAATACTCATATAATCTATTAGCCTACATGGATTGCCCTATCTAGAGATACATCTCAATATTAGGATACTCGTAGTAGTGGTAGTAACATTAGACAAACCCCTGCAGGTATAAATATCGCGTGACACACACGTGACACATACTAATGACGTCAATGGTCGGTAGGGGCGCTAAATACATTACCTAGAAACAGGCAGACGATATTGCGGTCTGAATGGCATTTACGTGCGAATATTGCTATGATGATGATGATGATGATGATGGTTTATACGGGCTTATAGTGGCTATGCGGCTTGTTTTTATTTATTGAAGTGTTTACGCATTTATCTATTATTTATTTATTAATTATTGTATCTATTATATATATTATATCTATTATATCTATTATATGATATAATTGATATCCCATTATATACCAATATATCCCCTCATATACCATTATATCCATTATATCCCATTACATCCAATTATATCCAATTATATCCCATATATTTATATTGTCTGTATTTATATATAATGATTATATATGGGTATATAATTAAGTTGATATATTACCTTAAGTGAATATTAGATTATTAGATTATTACTAATTAGATTTAAATATTAATATTATTTATATGGATAATTATATAGCTATATATAAAGCATTTAACTATAGCTATATATAACACCCATGGGTCATGCGCACATAACTGGTATAACATGATTTCTTAGTACATACTTAACAACTATTGATTCTCAAATCTAAAGCATCGATGAAGTCTCAGTCTCCGTTACTTAAAGTATCTACTCGGCCGGGATCGTTTGGTTAGCGTCTTAACTCGGCTCGGGTTCGTTTGACTAGAGTCATGTCTCGACTTGGGCTCGTTTTTTTTCCGAAAATGAAATCTCGGCTCGGCATTAATAAACAAGAGTCTCGGCATCGTTTACATCACTATTGACTACTAAGAACGGCACATTGTAATGAAGTAATGAAACCCGTATTAACGTTGCGGTGTATACGTTAACATATAATTAACATAAAATAATATAAATTAATATAAATTAATATAATCGTATACGATATACCGAAGAATACTTGTATAAGGGATAATATAGAAGTGTATATATATATATCTATATATAATTAATAATAATACATTTAATACCGGTACTATAGGTAATGCAGGTAGCTACATGTAGTTTTCCATAATAATATATCAATGTTACTATACATATATATATATATATATCATATATATATATATATAATATATAATATAATATATGTATATAATATATGTATGTAGTGGTACTACTGATGGTGAATCGATATAAGTGATATGAATAATGTAGCTCTCTCGGTACACGAATACTTTAATGGTATCATCATCAGATTGAATAATTATTGGACTATAGTTTGTGTATTGGCTTGTCTAGTTGCATATTTGTTACAATGTTACAAGTGAGCGAAAGCACGTGGAACTGAACTGAACTACTGCGCGATCGTTTGAAGTATTTCTAAGTGGAATTTCGATGGCAGGCGAGGCTAAATATGTATATATATATATATATACAATTTATTAATTATATGTTATACTTTATTTTGGATGCTAACATGGGAATCAAATATTTGTTTTAGTTTTGTTTTATTCTTTCTTTTATATTCGCGTATATTATTTATTTTAATATCCATTTTTATGTAATTTTATTGTATTTTATCCGAATGAAGATGATGAAATATGACATTACACTACTGTTAGGAGATATCGAATTAAAAAAGCTAATCGCTTTCACTGATTCTCCTTAGACATTGTCTATAAACTGAATTCATTCATTCATTCATACTATTGTATTTAGTATACTATATATAGTCTAATATTATCTATATAACAACTATATATATATATACAAATAAAAAACTAGATGACTAAAAGTATTAGATAGATATAGTTTATTGTTTAAAACAAACAAAATGACATTAAATAATAATACAAAAAAGAACAAATAACGAATATAAACTAATATATATATATAAAGATAATAGTTATTATGTAGTATTGAGTTGTTATGTAATGATACGATTACGTAATATTACGACATATTTCGACACATTACGTAATATATCGTAACGACTATTGCGCATCTCTCCAAGTTCACATTACGCGTTAGCAGGTAAAGTCGGGCGTTTTCCGCGTCGTTTTAGTACTTTAACGCGCAAACACCACGTAAAACGACGTACTAGACTTTTTTAAATAATGAGCATGTTCGTGTTAGGCATCGACTTTTCCAGCGTGGAAATTATCATCGTTTTTAACAGCTAAACGATCGATTTGTTATGTATCGATGTACACGCTTGTATGCATTTTAATTTGAAATGTTAGAGTGGAAATTATCGCTTACGAATCAAACACGTTTGTGTTTATATATATATATATATATATATATATATATATACATATATATATATGTCGTCATTTATTGGTAACTGGCACTGGAGACTACTATGATATATTACGTAATAGATTACATTTGAGGTCAAACTTGCGAATAATAATAGCGGTTTTTAAAGATCAAACGCCTGAGATATTTGCGAATATTCGCAAAAGCGGTTTTTCGGGCGCGAATATAGAGCGAGTGTCATATTACTGTTCATATTAGCGTGCTAGTAATACGGGAGTGGCGAATATATCTATACGGATGAGTCACTATACAGAGGATGAGTCACTATTCAGAGGATGAGTCACTATACAGAGGATGAGTCACTATACAGTCAATGAGTCACTAACCCGTTTACGACGCTTCCGTCCGACTTATGAGATCTACGACGTCGTGTGTGTGCGCACGTGTGTGTGTGCGTGTGTTTGTACGCGTGTCTACCGATGGAGTGACGCTACTACACACTAGCAGACATTATAATGACCCGCCGCCAGGAGGACGTTGATTTAGGATGTCGCCACCGCCCCCTAGGCGTCGCTGCGGATTGAGAGTCACGTGACGCGAATACCGTATAAGCAGCGCTACCTTATAAGGAGCGCTCGTTATCGTGACGTAACGGCTACGTGTTACGTCACTTCGCGATACATTAATAAACATTATTAACGATTAAAACACACAATAATTAAACATGTTACTTGTGGCTATTGTATAGGTTTTATAATAATAATATTGGCCCCCTCGTAGTTTTTTTATAAAATGTACAAATCTGCGACTTTTTGAATGGTATTTGAATACGTATTCGATATATAATTACATATTATTATTATATTCATCGAAGGCGACTTTAATCAACTTTAATCCACGTGATAACTTCATTATTATAATGTATAATAATACTACAGTACAATGTGTACATGGCTAATACGATCATTACATTGATATCAATACAAATACAAACTTAATAATTGACCAAATCTACACTAATATAGATAGAAATTTCATAGGAAAAAGTGGTATAATACAAGAACAAATAACAGACCATCTTCCAATATATGCAAACTTTAACTTAAATAACAGATTACTGAAAAATAAAACATTAATAACAACAAGAAAAATTAAAAACAATAATATTGTAACATTTATTAAAAATCTATTACAAATAAAATGGGACACTGTATATAATAACAATAATGCAGAAGATGCCTGTAATATTTTCTACACTCAATATATAAATATAATAAACAAACACTTTCCCATAATCACTTCAAAAGTATCATCACAAATATTCTCTAAAAACTGGATAACAAATAACATAAAAAGAAAAATAAATAAAAAACAAAAACTATTTAACTCATATCTACAAAGTAAATCAGAATTAGATTTATACGTTTATAAATCTTATAGAAATAATTTACAAAACACAATAAAACAAGCAAAACAAAAATACATTAACAAACAAATAAACGATAACATAACATCGAAAGAACATTGGAAAACAGTAAATAATATCATTAATACAAATGTAAATAAACACAATATTACATACATTAAAGATAAAAATAATAAAAACACATTTGACTCAAGTAAAATAGCAAATATATTTAATGAACAATTTATTAATAATGCACAAATTATAAATGATCAATTTAAAAATCAAAATATAATAAATCCTGTAGAAATACCAAATATAAATAATTCTATATTCATAGAACCAACCAATAAACAAGAAATAACTTCAATAATAAAAAATAGTAAATTAAAAACCTCATTAGATATAAACCTAATTAACATGAAAATTGTAAAAATATCAATAGATTATATTTCATCACCACTAACACATATTTTTAATTTATGTATTAGTGAAGGTATATTTCCACAAAAAATGAAAAATTCCATAATAAAACCCATATATAAAAATAAAAACCAATACGAACCATGCAACTACAGGCCCATATCAATACTATGTCAAATTTCAAAAATATTTGAAAAAATAATACATCAGAGATTTACTTCATTTTTTCAAAAAAACCTAATTATATCTAATACACAATACGGATATACTAAAAAGCATAACACAACACATGCTATTTTAGATTTATATAACCATATATTAATAAACAAAGAACAAAATAAATCAATAAATACTCTATTCCTTGATCTAAGCAAAGCATTTGACACGCTAGATCACAACATATTAATAGATAAATTATATAAATATGGAATAAGAAGCAATTCGCTACAACTTATCAAAAGCTACCTAAGTAATCGAAAACAAGTTGTTTTGATAAATGATAAAAAATCACAAATATTATGTAATAATATTGGGGTACCACAAGGATCAATACTTGGTCCTCTCCTATTTATAATATACACAAATGACCTATCATTACTATTCAATAATAACCAACAAGTAAAACTTATAGTATATGCTGATGATACAGCAATAACATTTACAAGTGAAAACAATGAAAAATTAAAATATACCATAGATAATATGATTACAAAAATAGAAAAATGGTATACATTTAATAAACTTAAAATAAATATCAATAAAACTAAAATAGTCAATTTTAACTCGAGAAAATACAGTAACATACATCTAAAAATAAATAACATATCAATACAAAATGAAATAGAATATAAATATCTAGGAATAATAATTGACAAAGATATAAACTTTAAAAATCATATATTTAATCTTAATAATAAATTATCGAAAATACTTTACTCAATAAGCAGATTATCAAAATACATTAAGACAAAACCAATGATTATCATATATAACAGCCTATTCCTGCCACACATAATGTATGGAAATATAATATGGGGTAATATTTATAAAAGTAATCTTACAAATTTAATTCTCACACAAAAAAAAATCATAAGAATAATAAACAAAACCAAATATTTCAGAGAACATACAAATTTGCTATTTGAAAGGAATAATATATTAAAACTCAATAGTTTAATAAAATATAACACGCTAATATACATGCATGACCATCACAATAATAATCTACCACAAAATATTTATAACATACATAAAAAACACGAAAATAAAAATAAAAATAAATTAAGGAAATCACCTATCTACAAAATACCTTATACAAAAAAAAGTCAACTAATAAATAGTATCCTAACCATGGGACCTAAGTTATGGAATAATCTAAATGGAGATATCCAAATTATAAAAAACAAAAATTCATATAAAAAAAAAATAAAAAATCAACTCATTGAGATACAAAAAAAAATTAAAAATTGAGATACAAAAAAAAATTAAAAATTAAAAAAAAATTAAAAAAAATAAATTATATAAAAAAATTATTATTATTATTATTATTATTATTATTATTATTATTATTATTATTATTATTATTATTATTATTATTATTATTATTATTATTATTATTATTATTATTATTATTATTATTATTATTATTATTTTGATGTTTATGTTTTTAAATGATAATAAAATATCTTATAAAACATAAGAAGAAAACGAAATGAAAAAAAGTAAAGTAATTCAACAAAAAAAAACGTTCCGGTGATGGTGATGCAGGCGACAGCATAGACAAGATAATTATCTTCATCTGAAGCCTTTTAGAGGAAACAATAATATAATGAATTTAATAATTCACATGATATATATATATATATACAACTTTCTTCTAATAAATATTATTATTATTATTATTATTATTATCAAGGATATGTCCTTAATACTATGTTTTTTTTACCTATCACGAGACATTAATACAACGAGTGGATACAGATGCATCCCGCAATATATTGCGTGGCCATATATGGCATCGAATTGTACATGTTATAATTAACTGTGTTGGGCCAAGAGAATACAATACAAATAGGTTTTATTGTTTCGATTACTTATTCACATGATAAATAAGATTAACACAATGAAAACAACAACAGGTACCTATAGTAGGAGATCTCACTTTCTAATAATTACTATGACAATTATACAATATTTAAAAACATAAATAATACAATCTATATTGTGTTTTTATTATATACCTTGTTGAAATAATGAATCCTATGTATGTGTGTATGCGTGTGTGCGTGTGTGTATATGGATTTATTTGTATGTGTATGTATATGGGTGTGTTTGTATGTACAATGCACACATTGTGTATGTATAACAGTTTTATTGCATTTCATTACGTCATTATTATATCATTAACAATTAGTTTCCGTTAAACCATTAGGTATCGTATTCTATCAATATGTATACAGTGTACAGTGTACACTGACCACTATATACATTGTATAGTGTATAGTATATACAGTGTAAACTGTACACTGTACATTCTTATACTATAATAGACTATAATAGACAATAATATACCATAATAGAATATAATAGACTATAATAGACTATAATAGACTATAATAGACTATATATAGACTATAATATACTATAATAGACAATAATAATTCTCTAGACTACGTATACATAGTGTATATGCTTACTTCATATACGTCAACTATCCCTATGGAGTGATGCATAAAATCGTTTTAACGCAACTTTGAAAACTCATTTTATATGTTGTATACACTATAGATGCATCTTAATTACTATCTTTCCCGACAAATGTAGGTTATTCGTGGTTTAAAGTAAGCTGGAGCGCAACCTATCACGAAACCTCTACGTACTCTTACTCGATCACGTCACTCGTGTTATCGTATACTATATATAGTACACATATCAAAACTAAAATTGATATCAATAAATATATGTAATATCCAATACGTATCTTAAATATTCATTAAAATTATTATAGTTTGCGCGGTTTAATTATTGATTTGTTTAGAGACATATATGTATAGGTATACAGGTATTCAGACATATAGGTATACCTATTTAAATATAAAATATGTTAACATTAAACAATTTAATTAAAAAATTAAATATAGTTAAATATATGCTATATGATTATCATATATGATACATATGTATTTTTAAACTTAAACATATAATATTTTAATTAAATATAATATATTTAATGCCGTTTTAAAATCGTACTATGTGAAATTTACCTTGCAAAAGTGTTCACACGAAAAACGTAGATTTCCTATTGTCGTACGTCAGAATAACCAGCAGATATCGGCACGTGCAACATATGTCGTAGCGGCAATACAGGTGTCGTGAGAAACCAGTACTTGTCACGGCAATAATGTGGGTCGCGTGTATATTAACATAGGTGCGTACGTGATGATACCCGTTAGAGTTCCCAGTATTGTTTCTCGGTAAAAGCTAACATATTCACTACTTATGACGTACAGACTTCGCACACACACGCCGCTAGAACACAGCTCGGCTCGGGTGTTCACCGTACCGTAATGATTGCGCGGTGCACCAAGTAGTAACACGACTCCACTGTACTACGTTACAACCTATAGGTGGTATACGCGTGTTATATAAGATGTATAGTGTACATTACGCTTACATCTCATCGTTATATAGTAGTCTCACAGCCTTATCTAGTTTTACAATTCACTTTTATTATTGTAATAGTTCCTGTAATATATATATATATATATATATATATATTTTTACTGCATATTAATGAATCTGATAGAGTGTAAACACTCAGGAAAATACAAAAGCAAAGCTTGACTAGGTATTTTCCCACTCAACTTGATAACAGCATTACAAGAATAAAAAATATATATATATATATATATATATATTTCCGGGTTTAATAATGAAATTGACATTTCATTATAATTTCAGATTGATAAAAATGATAAAAATAAATAGTATCGATCAATTGCTGATACCTACGATACGTGTTATATAGAGTATTGATCGGCAAATTACGTACGCTATTATGGCTGCAGTACGTGGAACTTCGGTCACAATAGAGAGGTCACAGAGGTCACGTATACTCTAGCTTAGTTCACAGAAGTTTATAATTTATATAATTATATATATATATGACTGCATAATTTGATATAACTATTTCCATGAATATTGGTGATAATATAATAATAATATATTTAAATATGATTATTAAATATTCGCTATATCGAATTATATATTATCGTGTTAGATATAATATATAATATAATTAACTGCCTGTGTGGCTCGGTTGTTTAAGGCGCCAGACATACGAGCAGTAGGACAGGGGTTCGAGCCTCGTCCGGACCATTAAAATATGTCTTAATATAATATTTAGAATTTATATTATATAATTGTGTATAAATAAATGATCGGCTCTCGTTAAAACCATGGATGCCTTAACACGAGAGCGGCTTCGAAAGAATATTAGAGCATTATAGTTATAAGTGAAAACCTCATCTAAGTTCCTGGATGGGATGAAAGTAGTCCACCAAAATAACAATAACAATAACAATATATAGTTGTGTGTGTATAAAGTATCCTATATATATATATATATATATATATATATATATATATATATACTATACTATAGTATATAGTATATATATATATACTAGTGTATATATAATATTATATATACTAGTGTTAGTCATAAAATACATCAGTTATAAAACAGAGATATTGTATAGCTTGGCAATTTGTTTGAACCTTAATATATATTTCCTTATTTGTTATATGTTTTATAATAATGTTTATCTGTATGTATGTGCATATGTGTTTATGTGTATGTATATACAATCTATTCTTATAGTGTACGTGTGTCATAACTCAATAATGAATAGTATATCCTATCTGTACAAATGCGTATATATAATAGTGCACTTATATATATATATATATATATATATATATATATAAACATATAAGTATATATTATATACAAAATTATTAATATTTGTATTAATATCCTTAATATATAAGCATAACTCGACTATAGTCGACTACGGTATGCGTGTCCTCGGTATTGCTATCTAACTTATTACGTAATGAATGCGATTCCGTGTGAAGCCCTCGGGATATTAAAAAAAACGTTTACAAAAATTCATAATTCCTCGCAAACAGGCAAAGAATAATTGAGAGTTAATTAACGATGCGCCTTTTTCCCTATCAACAACTTAGATTTGTTAGAATACGCAAGTTAAAAGAATATAAATCGTACGACCGCACTGTGGTGAAAACATTTAAATGAAACAAAATCTCCTCCGATCATAATTCATTGTGATTTCAATACCCGCTAATCCACTGAATTTCACAGTCATAGTGTGTCGTATAGTCTATATAGATTACTATCAGTATGTTGTATATATATATATGTATATATATATGTATATATATATATATATACGTAATTTATAATTGAAATGATTTCCTATATATATATATATTCGTGCATATATGCATATATGCAAGTATACAGCTAAAGTAGTAACTACCTTCTCGTTACATTAGTACAGTATACCTAGAGTATCAATAATAAATTGTATTAAAATAAACAACATTTTAAATTTTAATAATTATTGTAATACTGTAATCTATATTGAGCGCTTTAGTCATTCTAGAATACGTCTCGTGAGGCATATTCTTATCATTCACCATGGCTAATAGTGTGTAAGTGCATTAAGTCCGTAGGTATACCTATTATAATAGGTTGCCTCGTGATGCAAGCTCCCCTCTGCCTCCACCTCTGCCGACTTGCGTGTAAATGTAGAATTGCTCTTTTCTCTGACCTGTTAATGTATCACATTCAATCACTGTAGTTTCCACTTTTACAAAACATTACCTAGTCGAAATGATGCTTTTTTGAAATTACATTTTAATACTAATTTTTATATATTTCACATTTACATCAATTTAAAAAAAATAATCTGCGCCAACTTCGCGATCCAGTGAATAATAATGTAAATTTCATCTAGTGGTGTAAATAATACCGAGCTTTTTGATGCCGAACCGAGACTTTTGGTTATTGATGCCGAGCCGAGACTTTCATTTTCTGAAGAAAAAAAACGAGCCCGAGCCAAGCCGAGACTTTAGCCAAGCGAGCCCGAGCCGAGACGAGACTCTAACAAAACAAGCCCGAGCCGAGTTGAGACTTTAGGTAATTGATACTGAGACTGCACCATGCTTTAGATTTGAGCATCATTTACATCACTAGTAACTACTATCTACTTTAAATTCCTCTAAAGATATATATGATAAGTTCATATTTAAGCGGTAATGTACTATTTGTAAGCGTATTGTAAACACACGGAATATCCTATGGGAGTTGAATAATTAATGTATTATATTTATATATATACTAATAATATTTATTTATTGAAATCACAAATCTATATTGAATAAAATATAAATAGCGGATACAATTGAACCCCTCAAGAAGTCATAGACTTATACATGTTATAAATAACTGTGAGGGGCCCTGGACAATACAATACACATAGTAACATTTGTTTTCTTGTGTTTTGATTAATCGTTTATTAAGTTATTGATAAACGATTAATCAAAACACAAGAATTGCCTGGAGTCAAACCCGCGACCTCTAGCTTACTAGCTTTTGTTGTATTTTACAAATAAAAATTATAATTCGGAGTATAAATAGTTATAACTTAATATAACCGCATGATTATACGCATCGTACGCACATATAGAATACTTAGTTCACGAATCAATTATTATTTTAGATTACAGTGGCATACGTACACAGTATACTGTTGTGAGATACAACATCACAGCGTGGGTACGCTTGTATCGAGTACACGAAACCATTCCGACCACGCTCCATAATAGCGCTCTCTCTATATTACCTCTCTCTATATTATCGTGTATTAGATAGGTACACATACAATGTAATCGTATATCATTTATAGAGTATAAATAATGAATATATGTGTGTGTGTGTGTGTATGTGTGTTGACTGTGATGGTGTCTTATCCTTTTTAGGATCGGCGATCCAACTTCCCGATCATTTTCTCTTATCCACATAATTGTTGGTCTTGATCATTTATGCATAACCAGAGCATTTCCTGTCGCTATTCCGATCCCATTATTTGATTCGACATACAACCCAGATACTTATTTATACTAATTTATAGATTAAATTGTGCATATCTAAACCATAATATAGACATACGTATGCATACGTTATATAATAAGGTGCGACGATTGATCAACCTCTATTAATTATACAAGCATATATTTTAATTTTACTGGAATTTTTAAATTATCTAATAATATCTAATATATAAATTTTATTAGATATTTAACTTATAAAATACTACTTATTTATAAAATATTTAATAATATAATACTTTTTAATAATAACGATTTGTATGTTATATAATTTTTTAAATGCTTATATTTTGTATAATATATCAAATGTGTTGACATATTTGTCATATCATATATTTTTTTACGAAATTAAAATAATATTAAACAAAAAAAATAATTTAATATTACAAATATAGGCGAACCAGGATATTCATTTAATTTTAATTGAATTGAATTAATTTCAAGTGAATTTAATTGAATTTTTTTTCATTTTATAAATATTCTTAAATTATCATATAAAATTATCATATAAATTATCAAATTTATTGTATTTAATGTTAATTGTATTTAATGTTAATATATAAATATTAACACAAAGATTGAACTACCATATATACATTTCTTGTGGTGTTACATGCACATAACCGCAAGTATACTAAAATAATCATATAATAATTATATTTACAATATTAAATCTACCTACAGAGGAAATTCTTACATCGAAAGACAATGGATTATGTAGAGGTATAAATGCTCAGCTCAGCAAATTCTCAATCATATATTAATTATTCTGAAAATTAATCATTCTGAACAAATAAGAATTGTCATCACAATTTAATGGGCTTAATGGATTTCAAAAAAGTATTTAATCGAATGTGCATGCAATACGGCATAGCGTAGAAAATTAATAAATAATTACTAAATTAATGCCACCCTTATATGATAAATTAGCATTTGTAACCATGGTCGTGCATTCCTAATAAATAAGTAGACCTATCCATAAGTGTTATTCGATAACAATAGCTTATATGAGGAATATGTGATTTCTATAGCTACTTCTAGTTAATATCTTACAATAGTAAACATGTTAAATAGATCATATTATACAATTGTATACATTATTAACAGTATATATACTTAAGTACCATAACTATGAAATATCAATCTCAAATGGGGCGTAAAAGATACAATCTTTATGTTAGTATAATAACGTAAAACTTGCTAAAGATAACGATTAGAATTATTTGAAATTTTGTAAATAGGGTAATATTATAGTAATGAATAATGTGGCTATTTTAAATTTTGTATATAATTATATTTACAAAAATAAACAGGGGGGTCGGTAATCGGATACCTGTTCCTAATACCGACCCCCTTCCCCTATTACCGACCCCCTAGGATAATCGTGGTATACATACTTTTAGTATATAATATACAATCAACATAGTAAATATTCATAAATATAATTAATTATAACATGCACGCAATTATTTGTTATTGAATTTATGTTTTAATAGTAATATTAAATTTAAATTTAAACTTTATAGTAATTATATTAAAATAGTGTATATTATTATTTACTATTTAGTTATTAATCAGTATGTATATAATCGAATATAATCATGAATCCTTAATATATATCAATGATACACAAACAACTTATAACATATTATAAAGTAAAATACTGATCTATTTTGATTGGATATTATAAATCACATGGGGGTCGGTATTTGGGTAATTTAGGGGGTCGGTATTATGAAAATCATATGGGTTGCTATAATTAAGATATTTTGGTTAATAGTTATTCAAATTGAATTATTTTTATAATAGTTATAAAGATTTTATTGATCTACAATATTATGTGAAGTATTAAGTTTTTTTTTAAATAATAAAGTATTTACAATGATTTAAAAAAAGTTATTATTCAAATATTTAAAAAGTAAAAACAGAATATTACATTTTATCAAATAACAATTGTAGGATTAAATATTTTTTAAAACAAAATACTTATTCTTATTTTTCATTAAATTACTAACAGTTCGTGTATAAATTATTTTTTGATATCTCTTATAGTTACTGAGATACGAGAGGGGGTCGGTATACGGACTTTCCCCTAAATAAACTACAAGTAGGATAAACATAATATACTTTAATAATTAAAGTTTAAACAATAATTAAATTTAATATATTTAAATATATATAATATTATATTATTAATATGTTATTAATAATAACTATTATATTATATTAAATATAATAATTATTATTATAATATATGACATTTAATTTATATTTAGACAAAAAACCTTCACAAAAAAAAACAAAGTAGGCTAAGCTTAATTAACTATTATTTATTTAATAAAATTGAAGTTTTAAAATGAATTAATAAAGTATATATAATTATTATAATAATATAATAGAATATATTATATATTTAATATAATAATACCTATGCTATTTTATTTATATTTTAGTAAAAAACCAAATAACCAAAAACCAAAAAACCTTACAATCATTGTCAATGCCAACTATATATATATGATACTAATACAGGAAACTATTTATTCATCATTACAGTTTTATCAAGGACATGTCCTTGGTTTTATGATACAACTAATATTATATAAAACTGTTATCTTAAGATGTAGGTATTATGTATATTAAATATTATTTAAATATTATAACTTAATATTATAATAATTATTATCATAATTATATTTAATATATAATTATTATAATAATATTAAATATTATTATTATATTAATTTTAAATTAAATTCAATAATTAAATATAGTATTATATTGTATATGATATAATAAATGTAAATATAAATTTGTATATATAATATAGGAAACTATTTATTCATCATTACAGTTTTATGATACAACTAATATTATATAAAACTGTTATCTTAAGATGTAATTAGTATTTTTTTTAATAAATTTATATAGTTGTTTGTATTATATTAATAGATTTATGTGAATATAAATAAATAAACTCTATAAAATATATATATTTTTCATTTTTCATATATATATGGCCGATTAGCTCGAGCTGATCAGTTGGTTAGAGCGTCGTGCTAATAACGCGAATGTCATGGGTTCGACCCCCATATTGGCCAATTTTTTTATATATACAAAATATTATTTATAGATATATTTTTTTTTTTGGTATATATATACTAATTATATATACTAAGTATACTTAGTATATATATATACTAGAATATATCCTATATGCATATATATTAAATAATAATTAATGTTATTAATTGAAAATATTATATCAAGTCATCGTGCAAACTTAATGCCTGTAAGTTTCGCTCTTATACCATATATTGTATTTTTCATATTGTAAACATATACTTAATTAAATATTCAAAATATAGATCAAATTTATAAAAAATTCAAACTTTTAATATTTCAAGATATATATATCAAAATATATTAAGAATAATATCTTAAAATATATAAATAGATATATGACTAAATCTTTGCCTATAATTTTACAATATCTTTTTAAACAAAATTCAAATATTGATAAGCCTATAATACCTATCTAAATTCTAATCCACCCTGGTTATACTAAATGATGCGTTTCTTTCACATCCGTGTATTTATTGAGAATTACTATGTTGTGTTAAACTTTATATATCGCCTACCTGGATTATCCAGTATTGATATACCAAACAAAATAGTCCTGTGATTATATAATTACATAGTATCATATATTACCATTATTTTTACCAGGTAGAGGTTGCTCGGCAGTTCATTACACGTGTCCTTCATTCCTATCAATCACTCTTCGCTATGGGTAGTTCCTCATTTGTACACATCGTGTCCTCTCTTAATTGGTCTAAATATGTTTTCATATACCTTACTCGAGAGCGTCGTCCATGTTGTGGAATCCAGAGTAATACTTCACTCACTACTTCGCTTCTGTTTCTCCAGTAGTGACAGGAGAACCTCAGTCGTTGTTCGCGTATCGTATATGTTATACTTGGTATTATGCCTTACAACTCCTTATTTGTAACGTGATCTCTCCATTACTTATTTAGTGCAGTTCGCAGAATGTGTGTATAGGCTTCATCAACTTTTTTCTCTAATGCTGAAGTTTGAGTCTAAGTGATAGAGTCATATACAAGTATAGTCTCATCTGTAGCTATAAAGAAGTTTCTTTTGAGTTTACTTGAAAGATTGGATTTCCATTTGATGTTCATGCTATTCAAGGCCTCCCACGCACTCACGATTATTACGCTTACGTCATATTGAGTTGAATCAATATAACTACCTAGATATTTGAACTCTTCTACTCGTTTTATATTATGGCTTTATAGGCTTTTCATGTTTATCTGGTTTTCGCGATTTAAACACATGTATTCCGTCTACTCTTAGTTTATATGTAAACCGATATCTTAATATGGTTAAGATATCGGTCTTCTATGAAGATATTTCTTCAATTTTGTGTAGTAGTATAGTTGAATATATCAGACTATTAGTTATTACAGCTATATTGTCAGCAAAGTTAATATCGGTAATATGTACACTGTGTATTGTATATCTTGCTATTTCTTATTACAAGAGTGAATCAGAGATTTTAGTTACTATCCAATGATATTTTCAATATATAATCGAGACATATAATGAATAGAAATGGTGTAAGTGTATCTCATTGTAATACTCCATTAGTTATATCGAAGAAGAGTGTGTCACCATCAGATGATCTTACCATGGAGCGTGTAGTTTTGTAGAGCATCAATCAGGCATTTATGATTTTAATGGGTATACCATATATGATTAAGATATCTTTCATTTTTTCACGATTTATTGAATCAAAAGCCTTTGAAAGGTATATAAATAGGAGAGTAGCTGGTAGGTTATTAGACTTTACCCCTTCTAGTATACTTCGAATTGTTAAAATGCATCCTTTCGTTAATCTCTTTGTTTGGAAACATTTTTCTGAGTATCATCTATCTCTGGTCTTATCCTAGCATCATTTTATATATCTTAGCATCAATTTGTAGTATCATATATATTATAATAATAATAATAATATTTATTGAAATATCATATATATTTATTGAATACAACAATATAGTGGATACAAATGGACTGATCAAGAAGTCGTATACATGCAAAAAAGAACTACGAGGGGCCCGGATAATAAAATACAAGTAGTATCATTATTTTCTTGTATTTAGATTTATTGTTTTTAAGTTATTGATAAACACATAAGAAAAACAAGAACTGCCTGGAGTCAAGAACTTCCTATATCTTACTATATTTTGGTTGTTACATTGAGACATAGACCCAGGCTATATATATATATATATATATATATTGTATATATAATTTATATATATATATATATTAAAGCTTTAGCTTCTACAAAAACCCTGGTGTAAACCTAAATCTGATAATAATCTGATAATATATATATATATATATATATTATAAATACCTTTAATAAGGTAATATTGTGTTAATATTAAAATCCAAACAAATTATATACAAATTAAAAACAATTATGTGACCCGGTAATAAAGTGTTGTAACAGCCCTATACCATTGTAAATTATTAGTAAAAAGGAATACGGAAATAATATCAGTGATAAAGATGGAAGTTGATTTTAAAATTTATATTTTTTCATTCATCGTTGATATATTATACATGTCAAATACTACCGTATTAGGACTAACTTTTGTAGAAATATCTATATTTACACTCTTAAAATAACCCTTAAGTTTTCGATAAATAAACCTTTACTAGTAGTATACTACGTAGGTATACCTAGCCCAATTAGTGAAAGGTTTTCGACGCTTTATTAAAAGCTTTAACGAAACATGACTGGTTTTACCATATAAATAACTAAAGGGTTTAAAAAATTATACTTTTTTAAACTTTTTTTGAACTTATGTGAACTAAAGGTTTTAGATATTATATTAACTAGAGGATTTAAAGTTATCCCAAACTATAGTATTAATAACTCCTATAGCTATTAGGGTGTTCACACAAATTCCGTTGTCCTTACGTTACGTGAAATCCGTACAGCAAGTGAATCAGTTATAGAAAAATTCTATAAATGTATGAAATGAGTCATATTCATATTTTTCTGTAACCTGTACAGAAAATGAAATACCCCTATTTTTCTGTACATAAAATTAAAATACATATCAGAATGAACTTTTTTATTAATAATAGGTGGCGTTATATGATTTCATAGTTGTAAATATAATATGTATATCTATAGAATTGGAACTTTGATTAAATATATATACTTGATATATATATGTGTGTGGGTGTGTGTATATGTATATTTTCGATTTTCTACACGTAATAAATACGAAATAGATGTGAACCCTATATGATATATTTATATTTTTATTATAACTATATATATATATATATATATATATGCTATATATATATATAGGTACTACATTGTAATTATAAATCATTATTGTCATAAATATAACTGTATCATTTAAACAAATACAGCATTAATTAAGCTGTAAACGTTTCCTGACAACAGTAAGTTCTATTCTCGTCTTAGCGAACATAATACATTAAACATAACATCCGTGGCAGACAAGAAAGAATTGCTTTTTGAATAATATATATATGTGAAATTATACTGTTATAAAAAAATATAATTTAAAAAAATATATATATTTGCATAAAAAATTAATAATATATAAATATAGAACAATATTTTTAACTTATAAATAATATTATTATCAATTTTACTTAAAAAATATGTTTTAAATATTTACAAAAAGTAACAATATCAAAAACTAATTTGGTTTTAATTAGATATTATATAATACATTAAAATTAAATTTTATTTTTTTTTACAAATATTTTGTTGCATAGCCTTCGGAAAATCTTTGATCAAAGACATTATTTATACTTTTATCTTCTACATGTATACTTTTTTATATCTAAAATATATATTATTTTAAGTTATATATTTATTTTAATTATTTAATTATTTCAAATGACAAAAATGTATCGATTTAGTTATTTAAAACCATTTAAATACATCCATTTTTTTCATATTTCCATTTGTTTATATATTTATCTCATATAAATAAACCTGGCCGATTAGCTCAGTTGGTTAGAGCGTCGTGCTAATAACGCGAATGTCATGCATGAACCCATGGGTTCGACCCCCATATTGGCCATATTTTTTAATTATTTGAACAAAATAGTGCTATAGGTAATTTTAAATATTATACAACTTCGTAAACTTAAACCTATGTATACGACATAAATTATACGTCAAATCGAATATTATGTCATCATTTGATTATAAAAATTAACTATGAATATAAACCTATATGTTATATATTAAATAGATGTATATTTATATATATATATATATATTATATACATATAGGTTAATTTTAAATGATTTACTTTTAAACAAATACTAAAATATGATATAAAATATGTAGTGAAAATATATTTTTAAATATTATGTTATTATTAAAATGTTAAAATTAAAATGACAATTAATTTATATATTCTGTTTTTAATGTAAGGGTATTTTCTATATTATATTATACCGTATATTATATATATATTATACATTTCTATATTTCTATATTATTTATAATGCCATTCTAAATAATATAATGTCCATTACATTATATAAATAAGTCTACTATCTACTTCAATACCCTTTGGTAACAGTAATTATTGTAATAAGAAATAAATTCGTAAGCGTTTTATATGTGTTTATATGGTTACAAATATTTTGAAGATACCTGGAATATTTATTTATTTGTAAATTATTGATGCCCAGCAAACATTTTTGAGTACGGTTTGGTTATTTTTGAGTACGAATGAGTATTTTTGATCACAAACGAGTATTTTTGATTATAAATGTGTATATTTGATTACAACCGTATACATTTATTTATAAAATTATATTTGTGTACAAAACGGTACGTCTGTACACAAATATAATTTAAAACAATTATTTGCTACATTTGATTACAGCTGTACCGATTTGTACTCATAAATAATTATATAAATAAAAATAATAATATAAACGAGTATATTTGAGTACGACCGTAACAAGAATATAAACGAGTACAGACGTACCGATTTGTACACAAATATAATTTTAAAACAATTAGTTGTTACATATGATTACAGCTGTACCGATTTGTACTCAAAAATAATTATATAAATACAAATAATGATATAAATTCATTCTCTACCTAGGGTCATGACCTATATTTCTAGATTATGTGTATTCTCGTGTATATTAAATTATTCTATATATTTATCATTTTATCCATTTTTACGAATATGAGTTCAGAAAACAGTTCCTACATAACAAGGTTAAGCTATTATATTTATATATTTATGTATTATTATAATGTATTATTATATATACAAAATGTATTATTAATAAAAGTAAATTTAGTTTTAAAGATTAATTTATATATAATTAAATATCGTTCATATTATTTAATATTTTTTCACATTTTTTTAATATTATTAATAAAATTATCATTAACAATAGATATTCTAGAGAAAAATTACGGGAGTGGAGATATAAGGTCCGAGGCTATAAATATATCCATATATAAAGCATACAAATGCTTAAATGCATATCAAAATATAGAATTAAAGGTTACATTTTATTATAAATTATAAATCAATATATTATTTACGCTTTCGTAGTTGAAACGCCCGCCTCTAGATATAGGCGTGTCATACTAGATAAACTCATCGATATAAAGAAAGTATTCTTATTTATTACTACTTTCTTTATATCGATGGATAAACTACGCCTATAGATATACTACGGACATGTATGTCCTTAGTATATACTACGTGTACAATATACATGTAATATATATATATATATATATATATATATATATATATATCTCTATATATATATATATACATACGTTATACACACACACACACACACACATATATATATATATATATATATATATATATATATATATATGTGTGTGTGTGTGTGTGTGTGTGTGTGTGCATTTTGTTATGAAGTATATAGCTCTCTCTATATATATATATATATGTATATATATATATATATGTTATATATATAGAGAGCGAGATATATACTTTATAACAACATCGACACACATATATATATATATATATATATATAGAGAGAGATATACTACATGTACATTGTACAGTGTACATTGTACACGTAGTATATACTAAGGACATACATGTCCGTAGTATATCTATAGGCGTAATTTATCTAGTATGACACGCCTATATCTAGAGGCGGGCTTTTCAACTACGAAAGCGCGAGCTTCGATATTGAATAAACTATTAGTCATAGATTTTTGGCGTCGGTTTTAAACCACAACCTAAATATATATCTACTATAATATAAAGGTACCCTTAAAAATAAAGATGAACAGAACCAAGACGACATATCTACTGGTGAAGATACGTCATAGTATAATATTCTAATATAAATTCATAATAATAATTTATAAAAAATAAAATATATATTAACAATTCTACAGTATATTATAATTATTATTTATTTTTATTTATACACTTTTTACATGATATTTAACAAAAGTGTTTATAACATAAGGTACCCTTAAAAATAAAGATGAACAGAACCAAGACGACATATCTACTGGTGAAGATACGTCATAGTATAATATTCTAATATAAATTCATAATAATAATTTATAAAAAATAAAATATATATTAACAATTCTACAGTATATTATAATTATTATTTATTTTTATTTATACACTTTTTACATGATATTTAACAAAAGTGTTTATAACATGGTAATATTAAATAAAAATAAAATTGTAATATATGCCTGTGAAATATTAAATAACAAAAAGTACTTTATAAATCATAGTAAATTATAAATAAATTTGTTTTTAATAATTTCTTGAATGGTGATGTCAATTCACAATATCGTAAGTCAATATTCAGCTCGTTCCCCTCTACAGGTGCCACTATACTAAATATTCTGATGTTGTGTTTCTTTCAATTTGTTGTAGATTATGTGATATATCACTCTCGTATGGACTTGAATGTGTCTTTATTAATTTTGTGTGGTATGTCCTTATGATGATATGCAATATGTGTACTTACCAGTAATTTATAAATAATTCTGACATTAATTGGTAGTAGGTTGTTGTTGTCGCATTAGTTCAGTTATGCCGATCGTACTATTGATCTTGGTGGTCATTAATATATATATTAATATATATTATAATATATATATTAAATATATATATTATAATATTCCTATTGATGATAACTTTATTTTATTTAATAACTACCTTAATTACTACTAATAACTACTAATAACCACCTTAATTACTATAATTACCTTAATAACTAGTCTTTTAATTAGAAATTTACATTCATATTAAATATTATTGTTTTTCTTATAATTATGATATGCAATTGATAGTTGGCTGATTTGACTTGCGTTTATAAAACATATTAAGATTTATATCAATTAACACTCCGATATGTTTTACTTTTTATGTGATAGTTTGTAGTATTTATTGGGAGATTATTTCCTTTGAAGTGAATATATAGAACTTATTTTCTGGATTTAATTTTAATTAATTACTATTAAACCATTCAGTAATCTCATTATTGTATTCATTTAATAGTTTTACTGTAAAGTCGTTTTCAGATGATATATAAGTTGTCATATGAGTGGTATTTTATTAGGTTATATTTATCACTGATGTTACACATGGGGATTATGTATAAATTACATATTATAGGACCCACTAGTCTGGGAATATTGTATTTTAAAGATCTTTCTGTTGATTTCAAGTTATTGTTGACTCTTTGTTTGTTTAGTATATATTGACTTATTTATCATTGTTTTGATATATATATATACTAGTAAATGTATACCGGTATATACTGGTATTTATATTTACAAGTGTACTGGTATATACCGGTACTTATGTATACAAGTGTACCGGTATATACCGGTATTTATGTGTACAAGTGTACCGGTATATACCGGTATTTATGTGTACAAGTGTACCGGTATATACCGGTATTTATGTGTACAAGTGTACCGGTACGTATGTACCGTTATATACCGGTATATACGAGTATTCTGGTAAGTTACCATACCGGTATTAGTGTCCACAAAATACCGGTATGGTAAGTTACTGTACCCGTAATTCGTACTCAAAAATAACCAAACCGTACTCAAAAATGTTTGCTGGGTGCCTTCGTTTTTTAAATATATGTAGGGTAACGTTTCCGATTACCGACTCCTAAATGAGTATTTGTAATAACTTATTCAATATTAAATATATTTATTTAAAATTTTGTAATTAGGGTAATATTATGGTAACCAATAATGTGGCTATTTTAAATTGTTGATATAATTATATGTGATCTAGACACCCATGTTTATTCTTGCAAATAATCATTTAGGATTCGGTAATCGGATACATGTGCCTAATACCTACCCCTTCTCCTATTACTGACCCCCTAAAATAATCGTGGTATAAATAATTGTAGTATTATAATATCCAATAAAAATAGTAGATATATATATATATATATATATATGTATACATAAATATAATTAATTATAACATTCGCGCAATTTATTTTTTATTGAATTTATGTTTTAATAGTAATATTAAATTTAAATTTAAACTTTATAGTAATTATATTAAAATAGTGTATATTATTATTTACTATTTATTTATTAATCAGTATTTATATAATCAACTGGAATCATGAATCCTAAATCTATATCAATGATACACAAACAACTTGCGACATATTTTAAAGTTATGAACATTTTATTGATCTACAATATTATGTTTAGTATTAAGTTTTCTTTTAATTAATAAAGTATTTACAATGATTTATCAAAAGTTATTATTCAAATATTTAAAAAGAAAAAATAGAATATTACATTTTTTCAAATAACAATTTTAAGATTAAATATTTTTTTAAACAAAATACTTATTCATATTTATCATTAAATTGCTAATAATTCATGTATATTTAATTTTTATATATCTCTTATAATTACTAAGATACGAGAGGGGGTCGGTAATTAGAGACTTTCCCCTAAATCTATAAATATGTTAATATAATAAGAAAATAGTTATATATGTTGTATAGATTGAAATACATTTAAACTTTTATGTATATTCTATTTAATACCATAACGTAGTCAACGTTATTATTTAGACAAACTTATATCACTATTTTCTTATTATATTAACATATTTATAGATTTGCATGTATTTAAAAAATGAAGGCATCAATAATTTACAAATAAATAAATAACTAATAACTTATATAACTATTTTTTACAGGAATATTTATATAAAATATGTAAACTGCAGCCACACTTTAATTACCTACAATTAATTCATTCAAAAGAAAACAAAAGTTTCCAATATTATATTTAAGCGGTATCTTATCCTCAGTTATAATTTTATTTTGTTTTTTAAATTTGAAATATTTGCAGTTCTAAATTTTATATATTTCATATTATAAATTTTAATAATTTAATTACAATGCATATGAATATATATTACTATAATATTTCTATACTAAATATTTTCAAAATACACATTATAATTTTTGTAATAAAAATTATGTCAAAGTATATATCATTGGAATGGGATGATATATCATTTATATTTTATCTAAAAACTTAATTTCTAAATTTAATAAATTTATTTTACAGTACATTAAATTATAATAAATAAATTATAATGTTTTACCTTAAATATTGTACATGGTATTTTAATATATCTTATCCGTATTTTATCAAATTATACATGATTGTGATATATTGTCATGATTGTGATATTTAAATTTTCAGTTAAAACAAATCATAAATAAATAGGCATTATATCTCTGTATGTTTTGTCTATAATAATGGTGGATTTACTTTTATTACATTGTACATAGTTAAACTACAGTAAATCAATGAAATAGTGTTAAGAAAATATGTTAAATAAACCAGATAAATGTATTATTCATTAATCCATTAAATATCTGATTAAATATAAAGTGATGTTTATAGATGTATAGGAGGGTTCACACTAGAATAGTTCTCATGAATCATAACTTATTTATAATATTTAAGAAGTTGTCTTTAAATTTACTTTTGCATATGATATGTAGTTTCTATAGTTCATATTTAATACTATATATCTATCTCTATATATATATATATATATATTAATACATGATCATATTAACATATATATTAATAAGTCAATGATAATTATCAAACAATAGTTATAATTATAATTAATATTAAATTTAAATATTTCTATTTTATAACTTAGAGTTATAAGGATATATTTATTAGATATCTAACTTTTATTCATCAATATTAATAATATGGGTTATTCAATTATAATATTATGTATTATTAATAATAAAGTATTACTAGTATTATTAATATTATAATACTACGTATTATTTAATAATATAAATAGATACAATTTAGTTACTATTTACGTTAATCATAATAAGTTACGTATAAATCATTTTTATTTGAAATATACTATATCAATTAACTTATTTTCTTATACGTATAGATATAATTATAAATACCTAATTATAGAAAAAATATTTGGAGAATCAATAATCTCTTCATGTTAAACAACTGGATGCATATGTATATTTTATTTACAATGATAGTCAATATCCTCAATATTAAATCTACTAATACTCATTAACGCGTTATACAAAATAGATTAGAGTGGTGATATTATAGTATATTATAGTATATTATAGTATGGTGTGTATGTTTTCGTGTGATAGGGTAGGGAGGGAAAGGTGGGGGAGGGGGAAAAGGAAGGGATCGATATACAGAATAGTGTTAATGATATACGAATTTTGTTAATACAGTTGTTGGCATGACTGAGTCCCATCTATCAAGGTTATATATCAACATGCACGCACGCACACTCTCTCTCACACATTATATACATTATATATATATATATATATATATTAATATGATGAACATGATAATTTTCATACGTACAATAAAAACATGTTCAATACAATAGTCCTATTATTTTAGTGTGTATATACACAATACATCCGACGCGCTGGTAGTATTATGTTGACTTTAGAGGGCTCCGATTTCCATTCACGATATGTTCACTTAGTGGAGCTGTCGGTAGTGGCGGTAGGTGTATAGGTGAATATGATATACGTATATCTGTGAGCCTTATGGCCGAAATAATGATTTCACGAATTAATTAATTGACGTGAAGAATAATATTACCTCGATATGCGTTTGAAATATGAAACGTATCGTATAACAGGTGATATGATCAATACTCTAAATAAATATATATATCAAAGATATTGCGAAGCTTAGCAAAATCTTTGAATATACTATACATATATACTGTATATATTATACAATAACGACAATTATATGCTAGATAATATAAGAATACATCATGCTCACCACGTTTTATGTATGCGTTCGTTCCGGATACGATTCTTGATCTCGGCGATAGGCTTAAGTCTGACCATGATGTCCGGCATTCGCATGTTGGTCAGTACCTCGGCATAGACATGGTTAGTTTCCGACAGCGATACCTACAGGGGAACACGAGTACCGTTATATAATAATAATAATAATAATAAATATTTATTAGAAGAAAGTTGTACATTTTTTTCGTACGAAGTATTTAAATTAATTATGTTATTATTTCCTCTAAAGGGCTTCCGATAAAGATCAATATCTTTGATATGCTGTCACCCGCCCAAACAAAATATACGCTCGTAATGTACGCAACGTGCTATATGAGTGATATATGCGTGTATATTAGTGATGCTGATGCTGATGCTGATGATAATTAAGGCTGGGTTTAACCCTTCTTCTATGCGGGGGAGAACATAACAATAAAGAAGAGTTATATTCGTAAATGAGATAAATTTATATATTTATATATATATATATATATATATATATATATATATATATATATATATATTTATGTATATTTATGTATATATAATATCAAGTATCTTCAGTTACTTAATATAAACATTATTGTGATAATACATACATTGTGAAATAACACACAGCTAACTGTATCTTACTCTGTAGGGTTACAAAGTCCTTCTCGCATTATAACATCAAGTAGGTATAGATTGCACTGTTTACACCATTCCATCCAATAGATTATAGATAATGCATCGTATATACGTTATATAATTGGCGATCGCGTTATATAATGAAGTCTGCGTGCATTGTACACTCGAATGTACACGAATCTTAATGACTCTAATACGATTAAATGTATTCTTAGAAAATTTGTTTTTTATTTTTTTGTTTTCTAAATTTCTATTTTTACATATTATATTTATAAGTTATAAATTATATATATATATAAGTTATATTAGTTATATATATATATATATATTATATATTATAAATATAAATACATATATACATTAATCTACGCCTCATGATGATCTAACCCTGTCTATTAATACAGACGGAGATTTCAGTGGTAGATCACACTTGGAAGATAACCACCTATGAGTCATCACCTGGTTGATGTTCAGCCTTCTTTCCGGATCAACTTGTAGCAAACTACAGTGCGGAGTATTAGTTAATGTGGCGACTATAGTATGCTGGTTGAAATAGTGTTAAAATAGTGAATAAAGTAATGGTTGAAATATTGTTAAAATAGTGAATAAAGTAATGGTTGAAATATTGTTAAAATAGTGACTAAAGTAATGATTGAAATATTGTTAAAGTAGTTGTTATAGTGATCATTTCCAGCTAATAATAAGAATTCTATATTTCAGTTTGCTTTACATCTACCATAGGGATAATCATTATGTTACCCAAGTACGTAATAGAAACAAACTTATGATACCTAATAATTGTCTAAATAACACCATCTCCAGCCATTACCATATTGAATTCGGGATAAAATACAGTTACTGTTATAATGATATTAAATTATATTAAACTCACTGAAATTAACTTTAAAACTAGCCTATTTATATAGTTATAAACTCTATCTACAATCAACAGTAAGCGTATATTTCATATTAAATAATTATATAAATACGTTAAATTCTTAACTATATTTCACGTTTAAAACAGCGAACTAAAACATCAACTTCGGAACACTAACTTCGCCACGAAATCTTTACCGGAGTCTGAAATGTTAACCCAATCCTTATCGATGAACTCGTAGTTTCCCTCCATGATGTTCTGTTTCATCCCTGGTAACGGATAAAAATAGGTATATAATTACGTATCGGTATTAGTTTGCCTATGTTAAGTGTGCATATAGGCAACAATTTTTTGCTTAAGCATCATGAATATTTAATGCTATTGACATGTATAATACCATATAGTAAACACACTACACATTACAGTTAAGCCTATATACGTCGTATATTATATAGTGTATTCTCTATGCATGGATATGAACAATACAATATTAACTTATAATAATTAAAAACATACAGTATATATTAAACTTCATACGTCCCACAAACATTAATAGCCTCATAATAGCAACATAACAGCATATTTAATAGCCTCAAATGTTTACATTGTGCTATTATGCTGCTATTATGTTGCCATTAAAAGGGTAATTGTCTCGATAAGCTTTAGCTTCTACAAAAACCCTGGTATAAACCTAAATCTGATAATAAAACTGATAATTAAATGTCTATTAGGCTGCTTTTAATTTATAATGCTATTATGCTGCTGTTATGTTCCTATTTAAAGTCTATTATGCTATTATTATGGCGCTATTAATTTTAAAAGTATATTATGTTGCTATTATGAGGCTATTACTGTTTGACGGGGTTATAATACAAATGTAGTACTGTAGTTTACAATATAGAAAATATATAGTATATTGTATACTATATACATAGACATCTAAGGGGCGAAGCCGTATAAATATATAACGTCTTGACTATATATATATACAAGTTTACTCTATATTTAAACATATATAACCTCTGCTGATAGCTTTGGAAGGTGTTTCCGAGTAAAACGGAGGGTATCCGGTCAACATGATGTACACCAGTACCCCCAGACTCCACATGTCGCAGCTCTGTGTGCATGATTCGAAATTATTTATTATATAGATTGTTTTAATCTACGACATGGAATATTATATATAAAAGTATCACATATATATATATATTAATATATATATATATACATTAATTTAAATTATCTTATATAAATAAACTAAGTATCAGCAAATTAAAATGTGTATTGTATACAAAAATAGAGTTGATAACTTAAGTAATTTAATAAATGCGTCTTTTCTGTTAAAAAATATTACGAAATGTCACCTTAACTCGAGTAATAAAAAGTGATACCCTATTTAGCTGAGTATATTAAACGTGGTGTATATATCATGTGTTATATTACGTCATATTCGGTTATGATTAGAAAACAGTTATTGCAAACTAATATAATCAAATTCGTGAGATGTAAATATTTATTATTTGAATACTGACGTCAATAGTTATAAATAGAAGCCTAGATTAGAACCACTACTACACTTTAGCAGATAAAACCTATAGGTATATCCGTGATGTAGTGTAACAGTTATTAATATATTTAGTAATAAATCAATAATCATAAGCGTTGTTATATAATCGTTAAGTACGTTAACTCTAAAGTAAATATATAAGTGTAATATTATGATATGCTAATTATTAAGTAAATGTAAATATTCCTCAAGCACCCTCATCTTTACCAAGTTTACATAGTATCAAAGTGTATCTTAATCAATATATATATATATATATATATATATATATATATATATATACATATATACATATTGTAAGCTTAAACTATTAATCATTATATTAGTAGTTATCTCTCGACTATATTAGCATCATTATCTCAAAATAATATATTAATATTAGACAATACAATATAATGTAAAATAATATATAACGATATACTAAGATATATTATAATAGAAGAATGATGATATAGATGTTATAAAAGTAAAGCTAAGATAAGATAAGAACAGATAAGATAAGATAAGACAACCTTATCGTAAGTATACGGTCGAGATTTCATCGCTTGAGTTTTGTTGTAGGCGATGTGTTGTTGAGACTTCAGAACCTGGTGGGAGTACGAGTAATGAGATATAGGGAATACAAGTATTTAGTTATAGCACGGTATTGGTTATATGCATAGAGCTAGAGAGAAAGCTTTCTCTCAGGCTCTGTGGTTATATGTATAGCTATAGGTATATAATTATATTATAATATAAGCGAGGACAAGGAAATGTCATTGATATAATAAGTTTTATATAAGTATTTAAGTATAGGTAAAACGATTATTTAGCTATAGTATACTATAGAAGTAATACGGATATTAAAATGCAAAATATGTGATATGATATTGGGGACATACATATTCAGTTTTAAATTGGATATATGATACCTATATATTTAAACACGACCGTTATTTATATGCGGATTTATATACATGAGTATTATTATTATTGTTATTGTTATTAATTAATATCTTAAGATATACATTTCAACTCTCAATCTATCAGTATATGTCATTGTATAATCCATCACATGTACAATATGACTTACAATTGTATTAATTAATATATTGAAATATTAATAATTCATTGTATAGTAACATTGTATAGTAACACAATTCATTAACTCATTCGCTATAGCTAATATAGGGGCTTATAGCGAATAGCCACTGGTTATTTAGTGTAGTTGTTGAGAGAGCGGTGCGAATGTCGCTGTGGTGCGAATGGCGCAGTGGTGCGGATATCCTCCTAATCCCCATTAACACCCATCTGTGTAAATATACACGGTGAGGCGAATACCCCCCCCCCCCCCCCCCGCCCCCCCCCCCCCCGATATACGTATTACCATCGGTGCGAATATAATAGTGGTGCGAATATCACAGTTGTGCGATTATCACAGTGGTGCGATTAACATATCGTATACCCCTTTGCTAATACCACCCACCGCGTAAATATACATCGCGGTGCGAATATCGCATCGGTACGGGAATGCGGTGCGAATAAACATCGGTGCTAATTAACGACGTGTGTGTGTGTGTGTGCGTGCGATTATTACCGTGTGCGGTTATAATGTGAATTATATGCATCTAATTATTCTCGCACTTAGATACCCCCTTTAGAGAATACCCCCACGGTGATTGTAACCCCATAATCGAATACCGGTCAGCGTAACCCTTATAACCGCGGTTTCCCTACTGTGCGAATACCGCGCGAGTTTCGCTCCGGTGTGCGACTAACCTGAGGAGCGACGTAATACGGTGTGAAATGTGGAGTCATCAATGTTCCGTCGTCGATCTTGGCGAATCCGAAATCTGACAGTTTTACCACGGAATTCTAATGATTATGCGTGATATATATGTATACATATGATGTGTATACATATATGTATCATGATTGTGTGTGTATATGTATCAGATGATACATGTATTACTTTATTTACTAAGCATTTCCATATAAACATTATATCGTCTAATCCAATCAAACGTAAGTTAATTTGGGCATTTATTACATAACATACTATTTATAGTTGTATACGGGTGAGTCAGACATACACACCGCGTACGCCGTACGTCTGCGTATGTTTATGTATGGGTGTGTGTATGGGTGTGTGTATGCGTATGTGTGG
>OZ025241.1:11481628-11506801 GCA_964019155.1 Osedax fenrisi | reverse complement strand
ACAAGTGAGAACCACTAATGATGATGTGATGTTGGTGTGCTTCACTACCTTACCGTACATGGACGTACATGGATGTACACCGTATACTTTACGTCGTACATGGCTGTATAAGGAAACGTAGTACAATATACATCGTATATTATATATTACTTAAGCCACGTTACCATATACAGCCCGTGTTAAAAATAAGCCGGCTAATAGTAAATTATTTACTATTCTGACATAATCGGATATGGATTAGTGAATCTCACCGATAACTTACACACAACTTATATAGTATGTGTATACGTATAATGAAACTATGATAGTAAGTAAGGTAAGGGATAGTAAGTCAACAATACATGACGAGCCGTACGATGAACATTACTGGACGCTAATATATTACCATGGTAACGTGTATATTTCCACATTCACATATCTATATACAGAATCACTGACTCACTTGAATACTGGAACACTGACATACTGGTATACTATCATAGAGGAAGATTAGCCCTTACAATCATGACACACTGTGCACGCGTGCAGTGTTGAAGTGCGCGAGTAACTGCGGTTACTCTGCAATGTTAGTATAATGGTATTATGTCATAATGAAACCCTGAAATGTTGACACTATTGCATAATTACGGATAATATTACCCACTGACACTCTGTAATAATAATACTATTTCATTCTTCCACTTTGACATACTGACACTCGGGTATATCGACACTCTGACATAAACTGTATCGGTGCCCGTATTCCAAATAAACTCGTCTAACGTTGAATGATGACTCACTATTAGTAAGTATCTAGTAAATATGATTCACCACTATATTATATGACTATACGAACTCGTCTATATCCCGAATATATACATTTACACGATGATTAATCATGTGTACCTTTGCCGATAATAAAATGCAACATTAAGCATTTTTATTACGAAATAAACGCACTTATAGCGAATATTTCACAATTTTCGTGAATGCCTAGAACGTACATCACTAAATCATTATCATAAGCATATATATATATATAAATCATAATCATATATATATATATTCTGGAAGTCTATAGTAAAACAGATGTAAACAACAACAAACAGGTATTAAGATGGATTAGGTATTGTTCACGGCGGCGTACTTACTATAGTAATACCAAAGCTCTTTAGTAATACGAATACGCGAGGACATAGCGAGGACATCGCCCCGATCTTACATCTCGCTGAGTCCGGTAGTGGGTAACCACATCGCCGTGGGAGGCTGGTGTTAATACACGAGGTCGCAGGGGACGCGCAATGTTACTATGGTCAACTATAGCCGTATACGCATTGTGTGACCATCTTAACTATATATTTATATATGTCGAATACAACAGAATCAAAACAATTCGAATTATTTTTGCTTCGCAAAATCTTGGATAGAATAGTGTATCTTTAGCGGTGATTAGTTTAACTATCATTGACATGTAGCCAGTTAACACCGTATCTTCAATAAAGGGGGTATCCCACTTCAAGATCTTCCGGCAAATTGCCGGAATTATGGTAACTTTAAAACCATTTTCTATGAAGTTGTAATGGGCCCCTATAAAGTTATTATATTTCAGGCAAGTTGCCGGAAAGTAAGGGGGTTTCCCACTAAAATTGTAGTTAACTTGATAGAGAATCGTTTTTAAGTTATTTACTTTTGTAAGTATTTACGGCAACTTGCAGGAAACACATGTAGTGGGTTATATCTAGGGGTATACCCCTTTACAAAGGGGGTATACCCCTTTACAACACCGAATTCGATACCGAATCGAGGTTCGCCACCACAAACATCGTTGTCCGCATCGAATGATGACTCATGCACGTAACAATGATGTCATGTGGATGTGTGCGGTGTTTGTAGGCTGTGTCCTTGTCCAGAGGGGACATGTCCGTAACGTTGAGGAAACTGCTTAATTTTTTATTAACTCGGTAATGTAACATCTATATATGTTATAATACCATAGATGTTACTATATAGACTGTATACTATATACAGTGTATAGTATGTATATATAGGAGTGTATACAGTGTATAGTATATTTTACAGTCTATACTGTATATTGTACACTGTACAGTGTAAACTAATATATTAATGCATTACTACATCTATACATTATTATTCTAATTATATATATATATATATATATATATATATATCGACATCTGTTAAATCGTAAACTATTACTGAAGTACCACACGTAAATACAACATTACCCATTATATAACAATGTATAACCCTATACGCGTATCTTATCGTGTCGTTATATAATGGAGAGTTAATTTTGTAATATCACGCTACCCTTGCATGCGTGCAGTAATGTAAATGAGGTTATGTAATAGAGTCACGTGAAGGTCAACTGAAAGTCACGTGCGTAATAAGCTAGCTTCTATTTATAGAACTGTATTATCACATGCGCGTTAGTTTAATTATAAATACAGTAACACTATTATCTTAACCATCTAAACACGTATATATATAATATCAATACACATATACACAATATACGTATACGTAAACGTTTAAGTATATGCATGTATATATATATATATATATATATATATATACAATCTATATAATCTAATACATATATATATAATCACACACGAACATATACATACACAGCATTTGTGTATGTATCACATCCTATATATATATATATATATTACTATATATACGTAGTAGAGTGTTGCATAATGATGCTAATTGATGCAATGTAATGTATTATGACGTCACCACTCGACGTGTAGTATTGAATATATTACATAACCCCTCGTAACAAATAGCTATAACACATATTCACATATTCGCATATACACACATACACATATACATACATAGAATCACACACATACATACCGATCAAATATATATAACGTTTGATATATCAATATATATATATATATATATATATATATATTATGATTATAGTAAATATTAACTGTATGTATTGACATGCTTGTTACACTTATATACTTGTGCCATTAATAATGGCCCATTATAGAACTATTCGGAAGAAAAATCAAAGAGTTGATCAATAGTTATTTTTAATAGTATTATATTTTTATTTTATATAATTTTTTTCCCGTGAAAAATAAACGTATACGTTTATTTTTGTTTACGTTTTCTTCGTATACGACATACGTATAACATACGTGGTACGTGTCTATATAGATTAGATATGTAATTCCTATTTGTGTCAATAAGTATACCTATATATTAGTGTATCGATTGTTTTTATTGTTGTTAAAATACAATTGAGAACCTACATTTTGATATGTGTATATAATTAATAATTATATATATATATATATATATATATATATATATGTGTGTGTGTGTTTGTATGTGTATATATATATATATATATATATATATATATATATATATATATATATATATATATGTGTGTATACACAAGTATACTTAAGTATGGCGTAGAGTTTCATTAAATATTGACTTTAATAAAATTCATCAGTATTTTATAAATCACATAATCCTTAACATTAAAAATACTAAAATGTGAGTTTATTAATATTATTAATATTTAAAAATTGTATATTTGTAATCAAGTTCAATATTCACAAATCCTGATTTATTTAAAAAAATTATAATTCTCATTATTTAGAAAATAATTAAATAGCCTTTTCAAGCTTATAATACAGTTTAGGATCCTACTAAATCATTAAAGTTATTGCATTTCCTATTATAATAGCGTTTAGGCTGCTAGGATGCTAATATGTAGAATAATATAACTACTAATCTCCCTAATATTATTAGGGATTAAATTCACTATTCGTAAATTAAAAATGTTAATTATATTAAAAATAACTATTTAGAATATATTCTTTGTAAAGTATTAATACTTTACTTTATTGTATCGTTACTCGTATACAAGTACACATATATGCTATCATATAACATATGTTATATTCTTATGAAGGTTTAATAGTTATACAGTAGTCTACGATATATCGTTGATAACGTTTATATAATTGTATTGTATTCAGAAGCACCTTTTTTAACCACGATTGGGTAAGAACCAATATTAAATTAACTATAATGTTTATAACACGTTTACTTTAGTATTAGTTATACGTATTATATATCCTATATGATATACATGTAACTATAGTATATACATGTACACTATAGTATATACATGTAACTATATGATATACATGTAACTATAGTATATACATGTACACTATAGTATATACATGTACACTATAGTATATACATGTACACTATAGTATATACATGTACACTATAGTATATACATGTACAATATAGTATATACATGTACAATATCACGTATCTACATTGTACATACGTGTATGTCGTGCGCTGCGTGTGGGTGTATTATATATTTAAATGATTTGCAGTTCGTGTGTATGTACTGATATATAACTAGATAAAACGGGCGTATTCAATTGAATAGCTATTAATAGCTAAACATGAGAGTCAGTACACTTATATATTATCGTTATATACCACCATGTATACACACATATATATATATATATATATATATATTTTCTATTATTTCTTGTTTTTAATTATATTCCTATATAATTTTTTCTCATCGTAATCATAAAAGGGTGAAATACTTGATAATCTCCGCTTCTTCCTTAACCCAGGCAATTGCCAAATCTGATTTTATTATTATTATATATACACACATAGTATAACAATAGTTCCGGATTACGTGATTATAGTTACGTAATCACAAGTATTACGTAACGACTGTACGACAGTTACGCGCCCGTAGACCCGATTACCCGCTGCAGCGCATCGCTACGGGAGGTGAAGGTGACAACAGCCGCCGGGAACGCCCCCTTCTGTAGGTAACGAGTGGCACGTAATGACGCGGCTTCCTAGTGCCTTAGTGCGTAATGACCTGTCACCGCGCGACGCGTACGAAATGACCTGTCACTACTGTATCGACGTAATGTCCTCGGTGATGTCCTTATGAATTATATATAATGATATATAATATAGTATATATATATATATATATATATATATATATATATATATATATACGTATATCGTATACCATATTATATACAAATTCATATATAATAATACGACATTATATAATATATATATATATTTAATCTCGAGTGTTATTTTATTAGATATAGTTAGTGCTGGTATGCGTATACACAGTAGTGTGGACGTGAACACGTTACCACAATAACAAGTATACTTTGTGGAGTAGGTTTTCTATAAAAACAGCGGCGGCAGTGTTCTCCGCAACTCGTAAATAAACGCGCGCACATGTGTATATTTCCACATACGCACACATATATATATATGATATATATATATATATATATATATATGTATATATATATGTATGTATACTTACATTCTAAGATATTGACTTACGTGTGTATACAATGTATACAATTCGTACGGTCATTATCCGTACGTCAATCAATCAGCGAGTCGATCACGCGGTTATCATGTGACACGCTTATCGTATGATGTAACATTACGTGACGTAGCCGAACGGTTATGCCGCTATTGCGTAATAGTGTTGAGGCTATTGCATCATATATATATATATATATATATATATATATATGTGTCGTATACATGTCATATGGCTATACATGCGACATGGTTATAGTGGTCCGTATTACCCCCCCCCCCCCGCTGATCCGTGAGGGTCAATGTAAGAAAGGGTATATAAGATGTGTCAGTATAGTGACATGTGACACACGTGTATAAACAGGTACAGCGGGTGTGGTGGGTAATCGTAAGGATGACGTAATAGCAATACGCACTCGCTGCACTCTATACGGATGTATATGTTACCGAACTATTTAAATATAGAGTATACTTACTAGACTTATATGTGTGTGTTAGGACGCGATACACGTATTACTATACGTACCTACAGTGTCGTACACATATGTAATAGATGCATTCCTGTAGTCAACACACACACACCCATGCACACACCCATGCACACACCCACACACACCCATGCACACACCCACGCACACACCCACGCACACACCCACACACACCCATACACACCCACACACACACATACACACACACCCATAAACACACACACACATGCATACATACACCCACCCATACATACACCCATAAACACACACACACACCCACACACCCATGCACACATACACACACCCACACACACACCCATAAACACACACACACATACACACACCCACGCACACACACACACACACACACACACATGCATACATACACCCACCCATACATACACCCATAAACACACACACACCCACACACCCATGCACACACACACACCCACACACACACCCATAAACACACACACACATACACACACCCACGCACACACACACACACATAAACACACACACACCCATGCACACACACACACACATACACACACCCATGCACACACCCACACACCCATAAACACACACACACATACACACACCCACGCACACACACACACACATAAACACACACACACCCATGCACACACACACACACATACACACACACGCATACACACACATACACACACCCACGCACACACACACACACACACATAAACACACACACATACACATACACACACCCATGCACACACCCACACACCCATAAACACACACACACACATACACACACACACGCACACACATACACACACCCACACACACACCCATGCACACACCCACACACACCCACACATGCACACACCCATGCACACACCCACACACACCCACACACACACATACACGCATACACACACATACACACACCCACGCACACACCCACACACCCATAAACACACACACACATACATACACCCACCCGTACATACACAGCGTGTTCACTGTATCACAAGTAGAAGTAGGCTATCAAGCAATCAGATCACTCTAAGCGCTACAAGTCCCGATACCAAGCCGTGTGCAGTGTTCACTGTACTACGCTGTAGTACGATGTGTGTAAGTACACACGTAGACGCCTGTATGTATACTTGTAGGTATAGCATGGATATAAAGAGAGTTTCTTTATATCGATGCTATATATCCTACATAGGTGCTGGATGCAATGAAGAATGTTTGTTTGCCGTATACTTATAGGTATAGCATCGATATACACACGCACAGCGTACACTGTACGACATACAAGGAATACTGTGTGTGTGTATGTGTGTGTGTGTGTGTGTGTGTGTGTGTGTGTGTGTGTGTGTGTGTGTTCTAGACTGACGATACAATTCTATAATCGATGCGTTACTATAGTACTATAGTAGCCCTATAGGGGACCCCAGTGGGTGTGGCCATAGAGACAATTCTCTCTAGATCTATGGGTGTGTGGTTGGCGATGAGTTATTTAAACTATTTCAAGTATTCGACTTCTCAGTCCAGCTCTTAGTAGCAGTGGCATTATTACTTTGTAGACAACTAATTGTTGACTCTGTAGAATTGTAGACTATAGTGGCTATGGTGACGGCAATGGTGATGTATCACTGTATCATATACGTGTAATAAACATGTTCAACTACACACACACTCACACTCACACACACACACACTCACACACTCACACACACACACACTCACACACACACCTATAGTGTAGTTCCTTCACCTGCACTACACTGAAGAGTGACTCTAACGCGAATATACGCGTGTCCGCTAATAAACAATTAGTCGTCTAAAAGTTATTATGACATCTGGCTGGAATATCGCATGGAATACTTGCAATAGTTTAAATAGTTTAAATAGTTTAAATAGTTTAAATAGTTTAAATAGTTTATATATATATATATATACACTGCACATTGTTTTCACACTGTACAATGTATATGCACATTGCATAGTGTACATGTTACTTTTTTAGCATGTTAACGTATACAATATACATTGAACATTGTACACTGTTGATGTGTGACAATATACGTGTTTAACACACAGCGCGCATGACACACAGTATATGTGTATACATACATATATGTGTACATACATTGTACATAGTATGCACATAGTATGCACATTATGAGTCATACGTTATGAGTCATACGTTATGAGTCATACGTTATGAGTCATACGTTATGAGTCATACGTTATGACAAGCTCACGCGCACCTACATACCCGCTCTGCACGTGCTTGTGGTAACCTTGGTTCGGGTTCTCTGGGGAACTGCACCTCGTTAGCGTAGATGTCCTTGACCTTGACGATATGCGGATGCGGGGAACATCTCATCTGGAGACTGAGCTCCTGCCGACTTCGAGACTTGTCCAACAGACATTTCAGGGCGTATCTCTTTCCGGTGGTCTTACTTTTGCATGGCCTGGTGGGGTGGAGTGAAGGTTTTAGGGTGTATTTCGTATAAGTAACTATATAGTTGGGACTACTACTACTACTATTACTACTCCCTGCTACTACTACTAATACTATTACTACTACTACTATTACTACTATTACTACTATTACTAATACTACTACTACTATTGCTACTACTACTACTACTACTACTACTACTACTACTACTACTACTACTACTACTACTACTACTACTACTACTACTACTACCACTCCATGCTACTACTACTAATACTATTACTACTACTATTACTACTACTATTACTACTATTACTAATACTACTACTACTATTGCTACTACTACTACTACTACTACTACTATTACTAATACTAATACTACTACTTATATTTAGATATATTATTATAAATATAATAAATTAATCATAAAATATTAATAATAATAATTACATTTGTGTTTCTTAGTGATAGATTTAAATAAACTAGATACACTTTAAAGAAGCTCATAGAATGATAAATTATTCTATTGTTATCAAATATAATAATTATGAGTCAACATTGCGTCATATCTTAATTCAATATTAATATGTCGTAATAAATCATTAACTTAATTATTATATATTTATAGAATTTCTTAAAAGTGAAATAAAATAAATAACCTGGGCATATGTTATATGATTAAATTAAACGTACACTATTACTAACGAACTATGACTAACGTACTAATAAGTGTATTCTATGAATAAGCCGTAGTTAATACAAGTTCATGTGTGTATAGGTATTATATATATATAGGTAGTAATTCGATTAACTGGGATTTCTTGATAGAATACACTCATTGAATTAAACGTATCAGTGTGTATGTTTAACGTAATCATATATGACACATTTGCCAAGGTTATTTATTAGGTTTCACTTTTAAGAAATTCTATAAATATATAATAATTAAGTTTTAAGTATTTCGTTTTAATCACGATATCACATATACACTTATGTCTACACAAATATCTCATAGCCTATGTCGTGTACGTTATATATATATATATACCAAATATTTTGCGAAGCAAAAATCCTTAGAAATCCTTAGAAAAATCTTTGTATACCGCGGTTGCTATGTGATTCTAATAATAGTAATGATATATTCGTTGTTTACTTTCATCTACAAGGCTTACACCCACTGTATACATTGAGCTATACACACACACACACACACACACACACACACACACACACACACACACACACACACACACACACACGTATCTCTATATCGTGTTGCCAATTCCCAGGATGACCCGATTAAGCTTGTCATGCGCATTACCGACAGTCTATTTATGTACACCACGGTCGTGGTTATATATTATTTACTATTCGTACACGAGCGAATAATAGAGTATATATATAAATATATATATATATATAATATCATAAATATAAATAATATTACGTAAGTTTTGATTGAAATGAACACTAATTTATATTAATATTAATACATATGTATTCGTTTTTTTATATATATATTTATTTATATTATAATATATAATGATATTTATATCCTTATTTTTATGTAATAGTTACATAATTAGTGTGCATTTAATAGATATTTTATAGAATATCACGTGATACTTTATTTAATCACGTGACCATCACGCTATTATTAACCTAAGTACACATGTACCGGAACATTTATTACCGCGTAAGCTAAGTCTATTTATTGACATTGCATCACTATAATCGCGTCATCGGTGCGTGCGTGTTTACATTCGCTCCTGCGCCGCACACTGCTGCGCACACTCCTGCACACACTCCTGCTCACACTCCCGCTCACACTACCGCTCACACTCCCGCTCATACTCCCGCTCACACTCCTGCTCATACTCCCGCTCACACTCCTGCTCACACTCCTGCTCATACTCCCGCTCACACTCCTGCTCACACTCCTGCGCACACTCCTGCTCACACTCCTGCGCACACTCCTGCTCACACTCCTGCTCACACTCCTGCTCACACTCCCGCTCACACCCCCGCTCACACTCCTGCTCACACTCCTGCTCACACTCCCGCTCACACCCCCGCTCACACTCCTGCTCACACTCCCGCGCACACTCTTGTACATAATCAGATCTGTTTATAATAAATGCCCTTATTCATATGCACAGGCGTATATACTATACTATATAGTATACTGCAAATATTATATAATTACCCCCCCCCCCCACATACACACACACAGATGTAAGTGTGTGTGTGTGTGTGTGTGTGTGTGTGCATATACCATGGCAGTGCAGTATAGGAATATAATCTCCAGAGATAAGAACGCTATCTATAAATATATGTAAATATATCCGAAGACCGACGCGTTCATAGCTCGAGATAAACAAGGTTAAATATATGTATATTAGATTAGTTTTAGATGGATTATACCAACGTATAATATATTATACTATAGATCTATATATTGATCTATATGCACACCCCTCCTATAGTATTGATATTAGTAGTATATCATTACTATACATAGTATTGTTTATATTATAAACATACATAGTATTATAATATGCGAGTTTATTCGTGTCTATTATAGTTGTAATTATTGATATTGTCATTGTTGTTATTGTTATTTTTATTTGGTGGAGTCCTTTCATCCCATCCAGGAACTTAGATGAAGTTTTCACTTATAACCATATATGGCTCTAATGTCATATAATTATAGATCAGTAAATATATATATATATATATTGCTATCTTTTCGTATACAAGAGTCATATATACTCTCACATTTTCAAAGTTTCAATGTTATTTTATCATTATCAACCTACTATGTATATAGTATAGAGTATATATATATACGTTATAAACATATACCACACGTCCTTACATAACAGACACCCGAGGGCATAGCTAGGACACGCGATGACATAACACACACCGAGTAATCGACGCTCTGATTGGTCGACTAGTTTAGCCGTCTAGCGAGTAAAGGTCGCACTACACAGCCTAGCGTATAGATCATAGAGCTAAAGAGAAAGCTTTTTCTCTTTAGCTCTATGGTATAGATTATCATTAATCTGGACACTCGCATGGGAATATATTCGTCACGTGGTCTCATTATATAACATAGCTATCTACTGTTGTGTACTATATGTTATAGTATTAGATAATATAACATATATATATATATATATATACTATAAATATATGTTATATTATGTAAATATATATATTTAAATATAAATATAAATATATGTTATATTATATTTGTATATATTACTATAGTAAACTATATATACCCATACGTATGTATGTGTGTAAGCATGCTATATATTACCATGCGGTAGACTACTTAGTAATACCAGTACGGATATTAGCGGTTAGCAGGACGGGGGTATCCCCCCCCCCCACTTTAAAATCTAGGTGGACCTTCAATGTATTGGTCCCCCACTTTTATCACAATATTTATTTTGATTGGTTGGTCCCCCCCCCCCTACATACACACCATCGTTCCAGCGCCCCTATGCATACATACTGTATTATCTCGTTGCAATAGCTGTTTGTATTATATCGTAGAAACGAAGCCCTTGTGCGGTACACTGTGCGGTACACCACGGTCACCTATAGGCTATAGGCTATAGGCTATATATAGCCTATAGTATACTATATATATACATATATTTATATGCGTATATATACATATATGTGCGTACAACGTGTGTCTCGAGATCCTATAGGGGATGTATGTACGGCATGGTCACGTGTCGATATGGCGATCATGTGACCAGATTATAATCACATTCTATTGTCACGTGACTGCCGCTAGTGATTACATCATAGGTGGAGTATAGCCGTATCGTATAGCCTTATTAGGTCACATGGTGTCTATTGTGTGTGTGTGTGTGTGTGTGTGTGTGTGTGGTATTCGTATGCTATTCATTTTAATTAATATATATTGACAGGGAGATTACCTTCCTGATATTACTCTATACATATATATATATATATATATATATATATATATATATATATATATATATAGAAATAGTATAGTTCAATTTGTAAGTTATTTTCCTATAATTGCTCTTTATATACTTTTATGTTAAATAGAACATTCTTAATACCAAAAATAAGAGTTGATCATGATAAATTTAGTATTCGTTACAAAGGCGCATATTTATGGAATTCTTTAAATACAACCATATCATCTTTGACGAATTTGAATACTTTTACAATACATATTAAAAACATGCTTTTAAATAGTTATATTTAATCACTTACACCTTATCTGTATTGTTTGTTATTTTATTTACATGATCATCTTTTCTTCTTTTTAGCTCTTTTAAATTGTTCGTATTGTATACATATTTTTTATCTCTGTAGCCTTTGGTCTTTAGTTTTCTTTGATTTTTATAGTTTAACTTATTTATTATTTTAGTATCTTTTTACATTTTTAAATATTTTATTATATATTTTTATTATATTTTATTATTATTTTATTGTTATATACATGATGATTTCTTGGTATTGAGAGATATATTTAATTTTATTGTATTGCTTTTTTATGAGACAGAACACGAATGAACAATATAGAATTGTAAAATATTTATTTATATTTATTCATTTTGTATTAATTCTCTCATTACCAAGAGCAGGTTGGTATCTCGATAAGTTCAATAGAACTTCTATACCATACCTGGGTTTTTGATCTCGGTCATCAACTGAATCTGATATTATTATTATATTATATATATATATATATATATATATATATATAAATATATCTCTGGTTATTATATAATCATCTAAACATGCAAGATAGTTAGATCATCGTAAAACTCTCTTACGTCATATTAATGAACAATTACGTCCATGAATACTTAATTATAACGAATGTTGTTCACATAATTATATTATAGTTAACACACACACACAAACATACACACACACACACGCACACACACACACACTACACTAAGTTATATAGGTGTGACGTCAGACACCACGTGACGTCATCGGTCATTACAATTAGGCTAATCACGTGGTCGCAGAGTTCTTATTAGCTGTGTATTAGCTGATCGTATACGCTGTTTGTTAATGTAGCTATTGTCTATATATAAAGTGTACACGACAATATACTTATATAATATTATATTCTATAACTATATATATAGTTATATAATGAACTATATATATATATATATATATATATATTATTTTCAGTTATAGCAGGGAGCTCCCTGGTTACAGGTTGTATTATAAATTATAATTTATCTATTATAATTTATAATACACGTATACATGTATTGTATTATGTTATGTATACATCAACAGTACACCGTTATATGTGTATGAACGTAATTTGAATACGTCTCTTTATAACATGTTACTATACGTGATCTATGGGTGTCGTTTATATAAGTGATATCTTCGTTATGACAATACGCGTAGGACATACACTACTTCGACCTACCTACCTACCTACCTACCTACCTACCTACCTACCTACCTACCTACCTACCTACCGTTATTGTATAGGTGATACAACTTGTATACCATCACTATTACGACTACAGTGTCTATTGTAATCATTGTGTAACGTGTTGTTAAGGACACGAGTTAAGGACACGAGTTAGCGCCTTTACTACGTGTAACTATAGTAACATTATCACATCCGGTTGATGTGTCTACTAATAGGATGTCAACTTATCAGAAGTAAAACACATTGTGTTTACCTTTCAAATAAAATTCGTATTAAATATTATATATATATAAATATATATTTTTTAAATAACATTCATATCTACAAAAGTTACTAAATCGAAAGTTAAAAGAAAAGACAAAGTATAAATAGTTGTAGACGCTATAAAGTCCCGGATGCGGACGGGGATTTCGCTGTCCTATTTATAACCGAGTGTTATATAACGTGTGTATATTCAGGTATAAACTATAGCTATTACAGTGTACAGTCCGGCAGTACGCACGTAGCTATGACGTCATCGTTTAGGTGACGTAATCGACACTACTGCTGCGTACTTCTATTGTTATCGTAGTGATTTATTACATCATACGGTAGTCTTCATTGTTCATTATTAACTCTTACGTCATCGCTCATTAACTAGCGTAATCGTGTTACGTAATGTACCGCGGTAAAGAACAATGATAAACTGTGACGTCATAGAAAAATCTGCGGATAAAATATCAATATATCAAAATATATTAAATAATACGACTATAATGAGGAAGTATTTTGTAACGGACGGCGTAATTGGGCCGAAGTATAATGGATACCTATTGCGTAATGTGTACATCGTCGCGGTGCTACCTGTTCTATTATCGGTGATGGAAACAACACGTGAGTCATGCACGGAGTGATGGTATAGTAATACCTATAGCTATTATCCGATACTGGCATATATATATATATATATATATATATATATATATGTGTGTGTATATGTATTTTTATATAGAGATAAGGGTACTTAATATGTGTTCTATTGATACAGTCGATATATCAAACATAGTTTAATAACTTAACGATATCCGCCATTTATTCGAGGCCGCACGTCGTAGTGATTATAAGTACTTACAACGTATACGAATGTTAGTATATACGAATGTTAGTATATACGAATGTTAGTATATACGAATGTTAGTATATACGAATGTTAGTATATACGAATGTTAGTATATACGAATGTTAGTATATGCGAATGTTAGTATATACGAATGTTAGTATATGCGAATGTTAGTATATACGAATGTTAGTATATGCGAATGTTGGTATACTAAAGTAGATTATAATCGTCGTCTATATGGCAGTATTAGGTACGCTAGAACGATGGTGTATGTAGGGGGGACCAACCAATCAAAATAAATGTTGTGGTAAAGGGGGGGGGAGTACCAACTCATAGGAGATCCCCCTATGTTTTAAAGTGGGGGGGTGACATTTCCCCCCGTCACGGCGACGGCGTGCCCTCCCTGTTGCAGCGCCCCTATAGGGGTAGGGCCTATAGGGGTAGGGCCTATAGGGGTAGGGCCTACGCAGTACACACGTGGACGGTGTAGGCATCATAGTGTATCCCAGCTATGAAACACACACACACACACACATATATATATATATACATTTCTAAACCTCGTAAAGTAACTCATGGGGTACCTCAAGGATATGTCCTCGGTCCACTCCCGTTATATATATATATATATACATATATTCGTATACGAATCTATATGGATGTCTATCACTGATTTTGTGAAGTCCTTCGGAAATTCGTTGTGTATATATATGCATATATGCAGTAAACAAAGCAATCGTATGTATACATACCTATAGGTCAAAGCAATCGTATGTAGGTCAAACATGTCTTATGTAGGTACATGCATACTTACGTGTGTAATTGTGATATGTTAAGTACATGTAATCCTAGTAGATGTCCATTGGACATGTAATTACCTTATATATTAATATATATATATATATATATATAATACTCACTCTATCTGTCTATCTAAATCATAGAGATAGAGAGAAATTTCTCTCTAGCTGTATGATCTAACTCTATCTCTATTTACAGATATGTCTATAACCTAGCATCATAGTGTATATGATCAGGTGAGTCTACCACAGCTTCTTTGCAGATATGTATTGTTATAATAATATGATATTGAGGTGTATTGAAGTAAAGGTATTGTAGTAACGTTTGTGTGTAGTAAATGTATTGTAGTAAAGGTATTGTAGTAAATGTATTGTAGTAAAGGTATTGTTAACATAACAACAACAATAGAAACAAGCAAATACATTACATTTATCTTTAATAGTATGAGAACATTGTGCGTGTATATATACCATAGATTTATAGTTTGTAAACTATAAATCTATGATATATACTATGAAGATAAATGTGCTATTTGTTTTCTTCTATTGTTGTTATTATTATGTCGTAACATGATGCTAATGATACCTTTATTACATTTATATATATATATATATATATATATTGATTATATAATGTATATACAACAATTTAGAGATATTACTAGATTACAATACATTATGATGGTGTACACAAATACGCACACCTATGCATTGTATTCATCAGTACAATGTATACAATGTATACATGTATTGTACTAAGTTCATTCATAACCATATATGTGTATGCCGTATACGGCAATATGGTATATGTACTGAAATATATGCATCTAACCTAATAAACCTAATAATATATGCATTGAGTTGGAGAGAAAGCTTGTTCTCACTAGCTCTATGATCTAACCAAGGACATGTTCTTGATACCAAACAATGTCCTTGATATAACCTCACTACCCAATGCATGGTCATGTGATAGTGTACACACACGTGATAGTTAGTATACATTATACGAGTAGACATAGTTATAATTATAGCATACATCTACTATAGTATATATATATATATATATATATATATATATATAAGATAAGTAGACTTTAGCATGTGCGAAGAGCATACTATTATAAGGTATACTCTATAGACGGAGGTGGAGAGGAGATTGAGAGAAGGGGAGGTACATTAGAGAAGAGGAGATGTGTATAAAGAGGGGGCTGGAGGGGCTAGTTTATGTAACGTGTATAGATACCCTATGAGGTGATTCAAGTAGAGAGGTAGATGACAGAGGGGACTGTAAGATATATTTAGAGACATGACATAAAGGGTGGAAAGGGTTGGTATTAATTAGATAGAGGGTCGGAGGGTAATATAATGTTAGAGAGGGAAATAGTGTATACACTAGATACACTACACGTATACGTTAGAAAGAGGTATGCCTATATAAAGGAGGGAGGGGAGGGGTAAAGAGGGGAGATTATTAGAGTGGCCTATTAGTTATGTTTACCTAGCTATTAGTGATGTACCTGATACTAATATACGTGTATAGTATACATATTGCCTATATTGTATACATTGTATACACAGAATACCTGTGTAGTCATCACTGTTATCGTAAAGGTGTACTATTGTTAAATTAAATATACGTATTTCACATATATTGTTTACGGTGCTTTTAATACACTTGAATTATATATATATATAAATACTCTACTATATATATATATATATATATATATATATATATATTTAATGTTAACTCTCGAGAAATGTCCTTGGCAATCGAATATATGTGTAATGTAATAGCATAGCCGCCACACTGTTGCATGCACCTATGTCTATAGATGCAATAGCATGGTGTACCGCTTTAATAAATCATGTGTTATAACACAAGTATAGTCTACAAACACTGAACACGTAAGTGTAGACATCAATTGTAAAGTATGTATAATATAATAGTATATACTATAACATATATATATATATATACATTTTTTATTGCACGTTAAAAACTAGACACAATGGCACATATCTACGCCAGTGATAAATGTAGGTTACATGTAATGTGCAATATAAGTATGCATGTACAGTGTACACTGTACCCTGTACATTTTACATTGTACAATGTACAGTGTATAACAGTGACTCACTTTACACTGTATAATAGTGACTCACTGTACAGTGTACAGTGAACTCGTAAAACTAGGAAACCTATAACTCCGTTAGTTAACTCTAAATATAGCCGGGGATAAGCCAGATATCATTATATCTATAACTATTTTATTGACTTTTTATACAAAAAATACTATGTTATAGAATACTAAGTAATGCAATTAACTTTACACAATTGTATAATTATTATTACGAGATTATTAGTAACACCCCATTAACGTTGTTAACACATGGTTAACATGTGGTGTGTGGATAAGTAGTGCGGGTTATTGCGTAATAATGATTATTACGTGTTAGGTGAGTCATGTCTCGTGACTCATGCGTAATAAATACGTTAATAAATATATATATATATATATATATATATATATATATATATATATATATATATATATATATATATATATATAGTTTATTAGGTAAACAAAAATATGGAAGAAAAAATAGATATTAATTGATACCCAAATCGACAAACATTAACATTGGGTTTACATGTAATAACAAAACGCCTTGGTTTATTCATGCCGAACATATATATATATATATATATATAGATATATATATGTATGTGTTTATTTGTGCTATACACATAATGAGATATCGTTATCGCTAAGCGTCACAACAATACATTGTTAGAGTGGTCAAATCTACCGGTCAAATTGTCCACCCCACGACATGGGAAATGAGTCACCCTTTCCCCTTAAAGCTAAGATCTGTCTCGACCTCGTTGGCATATCGTTAACACACACGGGGGGCTTACGGGCATATAAGGGCATATACTTAGGGCTCTTAACGTAGTAACTTAATGTATCTAACACATTAACATTTATTTATTTTAGTTTTGTCTCCCGTTTTATGTCGTTTCGAATATCTATTTTCTGTATTCAATACATTATATTATTGTACGTATTACACGCCTCGTGTGTCCCCCTACCGGCATCGTTATCACGTGATCACGATAGGGGTGATAACGTTATCTCCTATCTCGCTATCAAGCTCGAGGGGCTATCTTATGCCGGCTATCGTGATGTAATGCGCGTTGTCGTATCGACGCTATCATATAAACCCTATATGTACTAGTATAACGTACTAAAGCATATGCTTTATACTTAATTGGTAGCGTTATGTAATACTTATTTAACCCAGTAATATATATATATATATATATATATATATATATATATATATATATATATATATATATTTGATGATGATGATGATGATTATTTATTAACACAATAATATAATAGCGAACGCTATTCTCGAATGTGTATATGAACAATTATATTAAAACCGAGTGATAAATAAATATATATATATATATATATATATATATAATACAAATAAATAATATATATATATATATATATATTAAATTTAATTATAATTGCTTCATAAATATAAAAATTATAAATAATAATTGTTGTTATTGATTTCTGAATGAGTGTACATATATGATTGTTAGATTATAATCGGATTATAATTATCCGGGTAATTATATGATGCGATTATACGATTGTCTACATGCACGGTGTACATTGTCTACATGCACGGTGTACATTGTATACATTCACGGTGTACATTGTCTACATTCACATTGTACATTGTCTACATGAAAATCGAATACCGATGACATTTACAGGGGGTAGCCTAACGCGTATACGCGAATTATAACATGCATAATCTATAGAGATATTATAATAAAGTATTATTACAATGAGAAGAATAGTAATGATGATTATTAAGGAGAATACGCTTGCGTCCAGTAACTGGGTCAAGTGATGATTCTATTAGTTAAAGTATGTAGGTAACAGGTGCGTTTTAAAAACGTATAATTATGTATACATAATATATGTGTATACACAATATAATTATATGTATACACAATATATATATATATATTTGTGTATAATAAACCATCATCATCATCATAATCATAATTACACACACATATATATATATATATATATATGAATAGTAGTAGTAGTAGTAGTAGTAGTAGTAGTAGTAGTAGTAGTAGTAGTAGTAGTAGTAGTAGTAGTAGTAGTAGTAGTAGTAGTAGTAGTAGTAGTAGTAGTAGTAGTAGTAGTAGTAGTAGTAGTAGTAGTAGTAGTAGTAGTAGTAGTAGTAGTAGTAGTAGTAGTAGTAGTAGTAGTAGTAGTAGTAGTAGTAGTAGTAGTAGTAGTAGTAGTAGTAGTAGTAGTAGTAGTAGTAGTAGTAGTAGTAGTAGTAGTAGTAGTAGTAGTAGTAGTAGTAGTAGTAGTAGTAGTAGTAGTAGTAGTAGTAGTAGTAGTAGTAGTAGTAGTAGTAGTAGTAGTAGTAGTAGTAGTAGTAGTAGTAGTAGTAGTAGTAGTAGTAGTAGTAGTAGTAGTAGTAGTAGTAGTAGTAGTAGTAGTAGTAGTAGTAGTAGTAGTAGTAGTAGTAGTAGTAGTAGTAGTAGTAGTAGTAGTAGTAGTAGTAGTAGTAGTAGTAGTAGTAGTAGTAGTAGTAGTAGTAGTAGTAGTAGTAGTAGTAGTAGTAGTAGTAGTAGTAGTAGTAGTAGTAGTAGTAGTAGTAGTAGTAGTAGTAGTAGTAGTAGTAGTAGTAGTAGTAGTAGTAGTAGTAGTAGTAGTAGTAGTAGTAGTAGTAGTAGTAGGTGTAGTGGAGCTGGTACTAACCTAACAGGACCGCTAATTCCACAGCCTAGTTTCTCGGACCAAGAAACAGAGTAGTCCTCGACGATAGAGTGTACCTTTAAACGGACATGTGCAATAGTGTTAATGTATATGTGTGTACGCATGCGCCGATTAATATATCTAGTATGTAAAGTAGGTAGTATATAAAGTATGTAGTATATAAAGTAGGTAGTATATAAAGACAATTTCACAAAATAAGATTATTTTCAACCAAATATGGATGGGAGAACGGATATGGATAGAATAATATATATATATATATATATATATATATATATATATATGTGTGTGTGTGATTTAAGTGTATATATATATATATATATATATATATGTGTATGTATGTGTATTGTATGTGTATTGTATGTGTATGCGTGTGCGTGTGTATTTGTATATGTGTCAACTATTAAAAAACACTAATAAAATATCTATTTTTAGACTTAAATTCTCATAGTTATCTCATAATTAAACAATAAACATTATTAAGTTTTAATAATAATAAAGTTAATAAATCAAATACACGACGTTATTATTAGTACATTTTGTATTTGCTAGGTTATATATAAAGTATATATAAAGAATATATGTTATGCATCATCAATAAGCAAATAGGTGTATTATAACTCAAGTTATAAGTATAACTCAAGTTATAAGTCAAGTGTAGTTTTAATCAATATTTCGAATATGTATAATATATGAGAACACATATAGTTATAGCAAGGACACGACCTTTGTAATATTGTATTGACTATAATAAGTTTGATTAGTAAAATAATAGTGTAAATAAATATTAATAGGACACATTTAACTAGAAATGTTATATGGGTTAAACTGAGTATTATTAATAATATATATATATATAGCTATATATATATATATATATAACTATATAGTTACTAGTTATAGAAATATAAGTATCTAATAGATACTATCTATAGATGTAATCCATAATCTATAGATTATATATATATATATCACCTATAGGTATATTACCTATACTATATACAGTGTATATACACTGAATATATACAGCATATTCACTATATATATATATACATAAAATAATTAAATCGTGATTAAAATAAGACAACTATTATAATATTATAATAATATAATATACTATAGTATATAAAATTAGTAAATATTTATTTACTAATTTTAAAATGTTGTAAACCTACATAACATAACTAAATATATATTGATGTTTAACCTCTATAGAGGGGTAGCATAGGTACATAGCATATTAGTTATATTTATAATCGTAATAAATATAACTAATATGCTATGTACCTATAGTTGTTTACGATTAGAGATACCTATAGGTACATCTACACAGGTATTATATATTGTAAATATCATGTGTATACCTATATTGTAAATATTCGGTAATAGCATATGTTATTACAATAAGTGTGGGTGTGTAGTAAAACAGCAGAATCATCACCCCATACTCTGTAGTATTTGATTATTTGCTATTTTAGCAGTTACTTATTTTTAAACACATATCTTACATTATTTACGAATAATCCGCATATATTTGACAAATATTCACTTATTGTAGATTTATAGATATTTTTTTAAAAGATATTTTATATTCTATGTCGATAATTGAGCCCATAGCACACATACTATAGTATACTATAGTATATATATATATATATATATATATATACTATATTTATAATCTGGTTTCTATGAATTAATTCTATTTTTTAAATATGTATTTAAAAATTATTTTTATTAATTAATTGCATTATATATTAGAGAGCTGGTATAATAAGTATAATCTAATTATGAATGTACACGTATATATACGTATATTTACATATATGTTAATATACAATGCTAGTAGTGGAGAGTTTTATTTTAAAAAAGATATGTACCTTGTTAATAATACATTAATGATGTAGGTGCAAACATGAATACGTGTATACATTGTGTACGTTACTACTGTTAAGGTAGACGTTTTTATATGAACCTAGCTGACATACCAGTCGTATGTGAACTGCACCTCTATAAATTTATAACTGCACATTACTATTAGTGGTTTAGTAATACGATAGATAGGGAGATATGTGTATAGAGAGAGAAAGGGAGAGGTGGAGGTGGAGGGAGAGATAGGGAGAGGTAGAGGGAGAGGTAGAGGGAGAGGGAGAGAGAGGGTGGGATAGGGAGGGGATAGGTAGATGGAGAGCGAGAGAAAGAGGGCAATGGAAAGGGAGATGGAAATTGATAGGGATAGGTAGATTGAGAAGGTGAGGGAGATGGAGAAGGAGAATCTAGGGAGGTGGAGGAGGGGAGAGGGAGATGGATATGGATATGGAGAGATAAATATATTAAAATATATATAGAGATAGATAATTAAATAGATATGTATGGTGAAAGATAGAGGGAGAGTAAATGATAAATGTTGATATAATAATATATACTTTATTGTATTTTTCTAAAAGTAATCACCTCTACAAGCTAACTTTTACAACGATGTAGATGTACGTGTATTATATAGTAACTATCGGTTATACACTATTACATCATTAAGTGATGACGTCATTACGATAGTGGTGACGTAACATGTCTAATTGGATCACGTGTCTCACTCCTTATAAGGGATATCACTCCTTATAAGGGATATCACTCCTTATAAGGGATATCACTCATTATAAGGGATATCACTCCTTATAAGGGATATCACTCCTTATAAGGGATATCACTCATTATAAGGGATATCACTCCTTATAAGGGTTAACTCCTTATAAGGGTTATCACTCCTTATAAGGGATATCACTCCTTATAAGGGATATCACTCCTTATAAGGGATATCACTCCTTATAAGGGATATCACTCATTATAAGGGATATCACTCCTTATAAGGGTTAACTCCTTATAAGGGTTATCACTCCTTATAAGGGATATCACTCCTTATAAGGGATATCACTCCTTATAAGGGATATCACTCCTTATAAGGGATATTGTTGTTTCCATATATATTTATATATATATACCATATATGGTGTACATTTTATAGTGTTTACAATTTAGAGTGTAAGGTGTACAATAGTGTACAATACAAGTGTTATAAGTATTACATTGATTGCTATGTATTGAGAACATACAACGTTTATGTATATGTGTATAATATCATATAATAACTGTGCGTTTATGCGATTCTTATAATATAATCTGAATACGGCTATACATATAATTATACTATAATTCAAATAAAACACACTCACACAAATATATAAAAAATTATATATATAAATATATATATATATATATATATATATTTTTGGTTGGCTCAGATATCGTGATCTTTGTAAACTAAAATTGTTATGTTTAGCTCATAAAGCTATCTACACGGGTGAACCTAAGTATCTGGCTGAATTATTATCAATTGCTACCAGTAGCAGACCAAGACGGGATTGCCATGCAATGAAACTTGTTTTGCCTCATACAAATTCATGTTTTGGTAACTCTGCTTTTTCTGTTGCGGTACCAACTCTATGGAATTTACTTCCGAATATTATTCGTACGACAACTTCTCGATCTCAATTCAAAAGTAGACTCTTTAAACATTATTTAGTGAAATGAATATATATTTTGCGATTACTGTTATCTTCGTTTATATGTTATATTATTATATTATTATTATTATTATTATTATTGTTATGACGTCGAAAAATGATTTTCATTTATGAAGTCTCTAAACAAATAAATAAATAAATAAAATATATATAAAGTAAATATATACGTACGTAATTAATATGAATGTATGGCATAATGCATATCACTAGATCTAACTGTAGCTATTATTCAAGTAACGTGTAGCTATAACTCTAAGCGTTATATCTACTTTAAGAGTGCCTGACCTGCTTACACGGAATACCGTACACTATAGTATCTCTGCGTTATTAATGAGTAACTCAATTGACGCTAATACATACGTATAATATACCTCATGTATAATATAGCGCATGTATAATATAGCCCATGTATAATATAGCGCATGTATAATATACCTCATGTATAATATAGCGCATGTATAATATAGAGTAGTTGTTTACGCATGCGCGGTCATATCTATATACGATATTACATAAGACGGAGAGATAGGGAGTTATATAACGACGTCAATGTACTACAATGTATAGGTGTCGTAAACACCTGACTAGCACCCATAAACTATGAGTATTATAATACATGTTTAAATATATTTATTTGTGTGTGTATATATATACATATATATATATATATATATTATATATGTTTTATTTGTAATACAATAAATAATATTTACTAATTAAAAAGTGAAACATTTTAATGACACGCATATACACATCATATAATGCAATAACATATAACAGTATACAATGTAGTAAATCTATCTATGGTGATGATGATGGTGATGATGATGTTACTGAGGATGATGGTGATGATCATGATGACTATAGTGATGATGATAATGATGATGATTATAATGATGTTAGTGGTGGTTATGGTGATGCTTATGATGATGGTGATGATGCTAATAATGACGATGACGATGGTAATGATGATGATGTCAATGATGATATTGATAATAATGCTGACACAGCTATTATCTATAACAATACACCTTCAAGGACAATGCATGCT